>VZSE01003938.1:1213062-1224564 GCA_013398275.1 Promerops cafer | reverse complement strand
TTTTTTTGCTTGGGTTTTTTTTTTTTTTTTTTTTTTTTTTTTTTTTAAAAGTCCTGGAAAGAAACCAAGTCCATGGTAGTAAAGGTATTTATAGACCATTCAGCATTTACTCATTTGCAATGCAAGTGCATGTGGAGCTACAAGTTAAATTAACTCTTCTCGAGGCTGTATGTGCCTGCCCGGTAAACAAGCCTTAATATAGCGATGTCCTTAGACAGTTAAATGACTTTTAAAAATTATCTCTCTTGTACCCGTAAAAAAAAAAAAAAGGCAACAAAACACTTGTCATGCATTACGGAATAATTAGGGCTGCTATGGAAATTTCAATCTTGAAGTGTTTGGGTGGTAGTAAGTAGAACTTAGGATTTCTCTGATAAATTGTGTCAATGTTGCTTTTACTCTGGTAAGGACACTCTTGCAGCAGAATTTAGTGCTTTCCCACTGAAGTCTCAGTGATGCAGTTCATGAAGATCTCCTGGTTTTTTCGAATGTTATCACACTACTGTTTCTTCTTATAATAATTGCTTCTCCCTCAGTTTGGCATTTAAAAGGATGGGTATTGCCCATGGGGTGAAGGAAGTGGTGAAGAGTTAAGTGGCTGTTTAATTATTTTTTTCCCCCCCCCTCTCCTCCAAGGAGCTTCTTTTGGCTTCTGTGTCGTGTTTTAACTGGGTTTCTGCACCATGAGAACGTGAAAGAAGTGTCTGGTGAGCTGTGTCCATAGTCATTCCTGGCTAGGCTGGTTGTGATACCTCTTATAGCAGCACATGTCCCCTGTTCCATACTTAGCTCACTTACCATTTAGGGGATATAAAATGCAGACTGAGTGCAATGCAGAGAAAGGCCCCCTTCATTTAAAGGCTCGTCCTGTTAGTGTATAATGAATGAAGTGTATAATAATGAAGCACTTGGACAGTTGCTGATTGGAGGAGAGAGAACTTGAAGAATAAAAAAAGAACTTCAGGTCCATGTAACTTTCAGAAAGTGAAGTTGAAGGCAGTAACTTTACTGCTAGATGCTTACAACTCTGAACTGAGTGCTTTCTTCCTACATTTTTTTCCTATAGCTAGTAATTACTCTCAATGTTCAGTTTGATTTCCCACTTTAAAAATTCGTAATTGAGAACAGACGCTCTCTGAAAAGCTAGACAGGAAATGTTACCTATGCATTTCCTAATTATCCCTTATACTCTGTTTCACATGGAAAGTCTGTTTCCAGATCAACTTCAGTGGCAATATGTTAGTTGCATCATAATAAATGAAAGATCTCAAATGTCTCTAAAATGTTTTTCAAGTTTCCTGCTATAAAGTAGTATTAGGATTTAGATGTTAGCAGTAGACATGGAGCAAACATTTGTGCTTCTTAATTGGACACAATTCCCTGGTGTATTATCTATGATGAATAAGAAACAGAATCAGTTTAAGGGTGATAGAATTGCCCCAGATGTTTATAAGCCTGGAGAGATAAGGAAATTCAATTTCCATGGTAATATTCATCACAGGTATACTTTTTTGTTTTGTGGTATACTTCACAGTGATCTCTTACTCTGCTTATCTTTTGTTGTTATTATCCAACTTTGAAATGCATTGCTTAAAATCTGACTATATATTTGAGTAGCAGTAATGAACAACAAATTAACACAGCTGTTGGCACAAGCAAACTTGAGAAGAACTTGGTGGGATCTTGTTTACAAGCCTCATGATGGGTTCATTTTGGGTTGGGGTTTTTCTGTAACCTATGACCTAGATAAGGCATTTCTGGAGTTGGTATTCTGTATTTGTTTGGACATGCATTCTCGAGCAAATTTGGGCTGGAAGTTTCAGGAGGGGTTCTCAAGAGTGAAATGCTGGCACAGCATAATCATAAACACACCTAAGTCTGTCGTGATGATGAGCAAACAAAATTGTTCCCAGATGGCACCTTCTAGGCCTGCAGAAAAGATTTTGGGATCCAGTGAGAAAGATCTTGGTGACTGAACATGAAGGTAGTGTAGCAAGCTCATGGAGACTTAGGGCACCAGGTACTGGATGGGCTTTAATAGAGATTTTATCCCACTTTTTTTCACTGTGTTTATATTCATTTCGTGCTTCAGAGGTCTGCTGCTTTCTGACAGCTCCTGGATAGGAAGTTTGACCTTTGGCAGGTGCAGGTCATGTCTTCCCATGAAACCAGAGACAAGATAGGGTAGACTATGTTGCTGTATTTGCTGTACCAAAATATTCTATACTTGAAGATTTAAGGTCATATTCAAAAGCTCATAGCACCAATATTTTGTTAAGATGAATGGCTGATGCAGATAGCATTAATTTGGGCATCCTGTCAGTTCTAAGTAAAATGGTTGAAAAAAGTAGTGAGGTTCACATTTTAGTTTGTTAGCACAATTTACAGGAAAGCAGGCTCTGTCAAATATTCTTTATGTACAAATTTTATTGATCAAGTGATTTCTTGCAGTATGTTGCAACACACACAAAAATAGCACTAGCAGTAAAATAACTAAATTGTTTAAAACACACAAAACAGCTGTAGTGCAGAAGTTAACGTCAGGGAATTGTAACAAAATTGGGTTTTCCTTGTTGCGTCTCTGTGGGGATAATTACAAGCTCTGACACTAATTCATAATTTCTTACTCATACAGAATGGCTTGAATTGCCTGAGCTTTGAAGTAGATTCACACATATGCAGAGCTTAGGAGTGAGGAATGTAAGCTGTGCTGCCAGACAGAGGGAAGAATTTAGTGGCCACTGCAGGGGCTCTGTTCAGTATGTCCTCATCATGTGATGACATAGGGAAATGGGTGTAGGAAAGTTTATTTTTGACTCTTGTATATGGCATGGCTGATTCTACTATGAGAAGTGTGTTGGAAAATATCCACAAAACCTGAAATCCAAGGTGAATGTCTGTGGAGCTTAGCCAATAATTTGTTTTAAGCCTTTTATGAGATGTTGCAGAAGTAACTTTATTACTTTGAGTATATTCATGGCCAGAAAATCCTGGATGCTGAATGCCTACTAGGGGAGGGAGCAATAAGGAAGGAGAAGTCAAAGCTAATAAATTTATTTAAAACATGTGATACATTGCACAGAGAAGATGGTTAACCTCTGGGGATAGACCCTCCATACCTAGAGGTGTTTGCTCCAGCATTTTGTACCTTTTTTGTAAGGTTATGTTTATTCAAATGAGGGTTACTGGATTCAGCATGTAAGAGCTGGTTGTAAAATGTCAGTCCAGTCATTTGTCTTATGGTCCCTTCTGGCCACAGTGGTATTCATTTGTGTCTGCCTGGCTCTTCAGTTTAATGCTTGCCATCCAAATTGGCCCTTCCCCAGACCTGGTGGACTACCCTGTTTCTTTCTGGTGCGAGACAGAGGCTGAGCAGACTCCTTTTGCCCTGTGCAGGGGCACTGTCCATTCTTAAAATACCGGTGTTAAACCAGAATCCATCCAGGTCTTGAGCTAAGATTGCTGCAGACAGCTGTTGAGGTAGTATTAGCAAAGAGACAGTGTAAAACAACTGCAAATGTGGAGGTTGCAAGCTGCTGTTGCTTTCCAAACCACTAATAAGCATACTGGTCTAGTAAGTGTGGATCTCTAATGTAGTGTACTTGATGTCATGGTTGTTGAACACATGGAGACCATGCCTTGGGAAATGGACGTTGCAGACTTTAATAAAACTTATCTTTGTGATTTAATTTCTCTGAAGAACATGTGGTTTCCATTTCTCAGAATATCTGTCCTGGCTGTACAGTTAAATAGCACCATCAAGTCTCAGATGCATTTGCATGCTTGCTATGTTGAAAGAACACTTAAAAAAAAAAAAAAAAACCAAAACAAGTAAATGCAACTCAAAGCTGAGAGTGAGTGGTTTTATGCAGTAAAAAGAAATCTGCATGCCATAAATACTCTCTCATAAATTTAATGAAGATTTAGATTTTATTACTGTTTCAGAACTTAGTAACTGTAGTCATGATTAGCAACACAAAGCCCTCTAATTTCTTCAGTTCATATGCAGCCTTCAGAAAAGTGCTTAAGACCTCATTTGTTCTTAACTTATAGCACAAAATTATGCAGATCTGGAGTAAGCTGTTATTTTAACTTGATGACTGCTTAGAAAAATGATTTGGTGTGGCTTAGGGTTTGAGTGAGGACTTTATCTCACCCACATTGCCTCCTGTAAAGTTGCATGACTTGAAGTTCTGACTAGAAGACAACCATTTTGTTCTTTATGTACAGCATAACAAAGCAATTGTTACGAATTGGCACTAAGCAGTGTTAACAGAGTTTCCAGAATATATGGTTGTTTTTCTTTTGTACTTCATTGCCATTAAAAGGTAAGGCAACAACGTGTAGCTAAAAGCAGTTAAAAGATAAAAACAGTTAAACAGACATAATTAATGGTGGTTCTCCTTTTTTTTTTCCCTCTTCTTTTCTCCCTCTGCCCTCCCGGCTCTTCATTGATGTGTAAACTGTAGGTGACCAGAACTCTCAGCGCGTTTCCCAACCTGGATAATTTGAGTGGGTTCTTCTCCTCCCTTCTCCCTCAAGCACCTGGAGACCTGAGAGAGTTCTCAGGGTTGCTCAGTGCACAGGGAGCAGCACAGGATGTGCTCTGCGTGCTCGGCTGAAGTCTCCCTCCACGCAGTGATGGCAGGGGGACGTTAGCACTATGTCTGAGAAAACAAATGAATTGACAACTGCATCTGCATAACAAAGTCTGTACGGTGAATGCGAGGGGATTGCTGAGGAGAGGAACCTCAGAGCACTGCAGTCACTCGCTGCAGTGCTCACATGCCGGGGATGCTCACATGCCCGGGGGCTGGCACAGAGCGTCCCCTGTGCCCGGGGACACGCGCTGCTGGCTGCGGTGACCCGGCGTTCCCGGAGCGCTGCGGCGCGGGCAGGTAAGCGATGGCTCTGCTGCGGGCACCCCGCGCCGGCGGCGTGCTGGTGTGGCACTGCTGCCCCAGCGCAGAGCCGTGCGGCCCCTTCAGAGATAAAAGGAACGCCTTGACGGCTGCTGAAGCGGGGACTTGGCTCTGATGAAGCACAACTGGAGCTTGCAGTGAGGGGAGACTTGTACGTGGTGTCTCTATTCCTGAAGTGCAGCGTGTGGGAGGAATTGTGGCTCTTGTCCAAAAAGGCTTTAGGGGCTGGGTGAAGCTACTACATAAGGGGAAAGTACAGGGTCATGGTCATAAGGCTAATGCATGTGTCAAAATAAATATCTTATTTATACATAAGTATTTTACATACAAAATTTGGGTTTGGATGGATATACTTTCATTTTGCTTAAAGGAAAAAAAATCCTCTGCTGATGAAACAGAATAAAAATGTGGATATAAACTGCTCAGACTAATTAGTGGCCTTGCCAGTTCATCCATGGTTTTGTGGGACACTTGTAGCTTGCAAAGCAATTGTAGGACAAAAGCTGCTAGTGATGTGGTAGTAATATCCTCCTGTACTTCATCCCACTTCAGGACATAGATCAGCTGAATCTAATAAGCAGAACGATCTAGAATTTTTTTTTGTAGTGTTTACAATCACACCATGCAAAGGTGTCTATATAGAAGGTGATTTTTAAATATGTGGTTTAGATGGGTAAAATAATTTAATGAAATAAAATTTTTCCGGAGTTCAGGGCTTCATGATGTGCTTTAAACTACTGTACTCAAATCAATCTTTTGTTTTTTTTTCCAGATAAAATTAGATTACGTATGTTCCTCTTGCTGAAATTAAGTTTTAATCTTGTTTTTGTTTTCTTGTATTTTGAGGTATTTCCATTATCTCTATTATACTTGACAGGCTGCATTTCTTTTTATCAGAAAGAGGACCTAACCATCCACTGTATAATCTGCTCATTGTGGTGTAGCAGATGCCTAACTGTAGAACAAAAAATTGACTTTTGGGTAGTTAGGTGGATTTTTTCCCGCACTTGTTTAGGGATTTAAAAAGCATGGGATCTGGTATGTTCAGAAGTGCTGATCACTTGCAGCTTTTGTTACTTAGTCATTTCAGTCTGAACAGAATTGGAGGGGATGAAAATCACTCTGAAAGGTGTTACCAAAATGTCTCAAAACTTAAATCCTGTTTAGTAGTCTCTGATTAAAAGTAAGCATTTCTTTTTCATTTCCATGGTAAAAGGTCATCCAAGGAGCAGTTTATTTAAGATACTAAATTTAATAGCTTGCTCTTTAAATATGTTCTTTAATTGCCTGCCTTCTGTATACTGTTGCCTTGACAACAGTATTTTGGTATGCTAAGGAGTTGTGATATTTCAAATGTAGATCTAAACAAATACTGTATGTGTCTTTAAACTAGCTTTAGACCTGCAGCATCTGTAAGAAATTATCATTTTAGCTGGTTGAGTGCAAGTGTGTTGGTTGTGTACTGATTCTGTCACGTGGATAAGTGCTCACATCTCATCATTAACTGTATACCCATTGGACCATCACCCAAAGGTGATGGATTTATTTTGATTAAAGTGATCTCCTGCAATATGAATCTAATTGGCAGAATTTAATTCAACATGTTTTCTTTCTCTCTTTTTAAGTTAAGAATAATTCACTGACTTGAATGGTGACTTGTTTGTGGTTATCAGCAGTGGGAGGGAAAAACCCCTACCCTGGCATTAGGTAATTTTGAAGTACAAGTGTCTTCCTTGAAAAAGCTAAAATATCTCCTACCATGGTACCAAGTGTCTCTCGATGGTGCCCCACCCATTATTGAATTTCTGCAATTACTTTGAATAAGGTCCTGTCTCTTATATCTGGAGCTCTCTGAGCGATGTGCTGCTTTGTGTTACCTGGCAAATATTATATTGAACGTCAAGGTTAGTTTTTTGCTGTCCTTATCCTGTGTGATTGGTATCAAGAACACAATGTGATTGAATTATGCTGCAGGATGCAATCAGATACCATAAATAGTATTATCTACAAAGAGTCTTGGAAGTGGTTGCTGGACTGCTCTTAAAGAGCACTTTGGCTTGGCTATTGAAGCCATAGATTGGATCCTAATTTTGAAATATCAGCCTGTTCATTAGCAAGATAATACACTGTATAACTAATTTATTGTTTAGAAGAATGGTCGGATTGTGAAGAAATATATACATGAACTAAAGAAAGTTTGTCATTTGTAGCTTTCAAAAGCTGCTTTTACCTCTTGTTCAGCCAGTGTATGAAGTCCTTATCAAAGAGGAAGTCATTACTATCAAATTATTGAGGGTGTTTGCCCTGCTTAGAAATTTTCATTTCCACCTTGTTGTACAAGGAGAAAAAAAATAAAGTGCAATATCTATCAGCCTCTGCCCAAACACTGTGTTCTACTGAAGTTTGAGATAATCATAGAGGGGAGGAGGACCTGTAAAGAAAGTTCATCCAGAAGTTTTCACTAAGTCACAGAGGTCTCAAATAAGCTTCCTGCAAAGATTGTCTTGTAATGTATTAACAAGTAATCACTGAAGCAAAACTATTATTTAATTATGATTTATGATTTTATAATGTTAACTTTTTGCTTGATGATGGAGTCTGCTGTTCTCATTCTCTAATGTCAAGGAAAACTTGCTGTTTTGGTGTTTGAAATTTATCAGACTGTTTACAAATAGATTTATATGATGTTTCCATTTTGTCAGTGGAAGTAGACTAGCATAATAAAGGTTGTGTAATAAATTTATATGCAATAGTATTTCTGTTCTTGATGGCCCACCTCTGCCATGAATCATCTTCAGGAACTGGCCTCAGCCTTGCAGATGGCCTTTAAAGTGTGAAGTATAATCTTCTACACCTAGGACCTAAACCTATTTCTTTAGTCCCAAGCGTGCCTTCTGACTGTAGGAGCATTCTGTCCTTAGGTTATCTATCATAACAGTAGTAACATATGTTTCTGAAGAAACTAGCAGCTGGGAAAACAAAATCTTCTCTACAGCACTTTCATTTCTGTGTTGTGTTTTTTTTTTCCCCACATACAGTAATTAAGCTAATTCAATTAGGCTGTGTGATCTTTCCCCTTTTATATCAAGTGTAATGTTTTGCTGAACACTAGAGGGAAATAACTAAGGATTGGCAATGTGCACTTGCAAAATATTCTTCAGATGAATGCTGGCTGCCCTCTCAGAATGGTTTCTGGTTGTTGTGGATTTAAACAATTATAATTTCATTATCTTGAGACTCTGCAGAAGTGTCACTGGTCCCTAATTTGCTGGAAATGTCAGTGTGGTGTGAAACTGCAGAGGACTTGCTGCTTGTTTGGGATTCTTTCCCCATGGGATCCTGCACCCAACAGATGGGTGAAGGAAACTTCTACTGTGTGAAGAAACTTTCTGGTCTGCTTCCCAATCCATACTGGACTTGCTAAATTTATGTTAATTCAGTCATATTTTTTCCTGCCTCTTTGTGAGGCTGCTGGCTGGCAACAGCAGTAATGAGAGTACTGTTGGAAGGTGCCCTGTCCTCTGGGATGATGGCTGTTTTCTGGGTTGTTTTTTCATAGCTGTAAAATCATCAGTAGTGCAGAAAGAGCTACAGATTGAGGCCTGGTGACACTGCACCAAAATTTGCTATCTTTTCAGCATCTGCATGCTGGCTTGATCAGAGCTGTGCAGGCTGGGTATAACCTGAGGCTGCTTCTGAGGAGGTAAGTTCCTGCAGGTCCAGATTCTGAAAGCAGTCAAGGGAGAATTTGGTTCACTAGAGATAAATAAAAGAAATACTGAGTACTAATTAGATATAATGGCCTACAGTAAAAATTGCTAAACTTCCCCTGCCCCCTGGGGAAAAAATCCCAACAAAATATTTGTTTGAATGTAACCAGAAGGGTAAAAAGTGGTGGTCCTTAGTCAATCTTCTCCCTTTCTGCTGAATTATTCCAATGACCTTGTCTAGAACTGTGGTCTATGGATTTCAACCAGGTGTCCTGCTAAACAGAGAAGTGAGTCCACAAATGGAGTGATTTGCATGGCAGAGTAGAAAATTAATTCATCATGATGATTGCCATTTGGCTGATAGTTAAACAGAGGCATAGATAATACTAATGCATTCTTCCTGCAAGACTAAGTCAATTAAACCCCATGCAGCTGAGACAGATCCCTTTTCATCAAGATTTCTTTCAAGGCTCATGTGACTTCCTCCACATAATAAATTAGCAACTGGGAATGGAATACCAAAGTCAGTTTCATTCTTTAAACTCTTAATATTAACTCCCTCAGGATACTTCAGGGAAAAAATCAGCTACAGTAGATTTTTTCCCCTCCTTAGAAATTGTCTTAAAAAAAAAAATCCCCCGAATGACTCATTTAGACTTATGCAAAATATTCTGCTAGAAAGTTCTTAGTGATGTGGTGTGTCAGGATTTCAATCTTCTGTTGTGGGAAAGAAGAGAAGGTATGGTGCATAGACACATGACTGCTGCAGTCAAACAACTAATTCATATTCAAAACATAAGCACTCACCAGGAAGAGTTTAAATCTTCTGCAAATCTAGAGTAGTTTTAAAAGATACAGAGCTTATATTTAAGTACTGCATTTTTGGGGCTAGGCTCTTTAAAACAATTATTTCTGCTTAATTATTATTAACGGTACTTTTCATCTCTTGTAGCTGCTGCAGATTAAATAATAATTCCAAGTTTTATACTATTAATTTCCTGAAATTATTTTACAAATTATTGATTGCATAGGTTATAATAAAAGAGGATGTTTAAGTATAAATCTGAATAAACACTGTGAAATCCTAGATTTAAAAAATGCAAAGATGACTTTAATGCTTTTTTGTTCCAAAACATTTATATAATATAGTATCCTGAACAGATAAGGCAGTATCAAACTGCAGAGGTATAATATTTACAACTTGTACTTTGTCTTTCTTGAGTACTCTTTTACAGGTAGCAGAGAGAAGGATTCTTCATTCCATCTGAAACTGAAATAACTCTTCTGAAAGAGCAAATGTTCTTTAAGTAAGAAAAGTAAAGTTCACCAACAATTGCTGTCCTGGCATGAGAAGCCCACATTTAGCTAAGCTTGGGATCCTTTGCCATGATAGGGACTTACAGGGAACCTTCTACTCAATAAAGGTCTGCAGAGAATCTGTGATTTTAAGTGTTAAAAAGTCCCCAAGCACCAAACCAACCAACCAAACAACAACAAAAAATCAAACAAATACCAAACTGAAAACAACCTCAAAGAACCCACCCACACAAACCAAAAAAACCCTCAACCCCCAAACCACCAGAATATAACAAAAAACTTCCTCACAGCTGCTCTGCTTCCCAGACTGTGAGAGAAAAGCTGAATGAGTTTCCTGGCCATAGTAGTGTGATATGTTGCAGCTCTGACTTTGCAGTGTTGATTAACTACTGTTAATCTGCTTGTAAAGGAGGAAGATGATCTGCATTTTATTCCAAATGTGGATGGTGATTCTCTGGTCAAATCCAAGTTCGTGTCCCAGTCACACCCTGACTGAGCCTCATCTCCTGAGCAGGCTTTCACCTGCCTTCAGAGGGTGCTTCAGCAGGTGCACCTTCCTCAGGCTGCAGACATCACTGCTAGCTACCCAAGAGCTTGGCTTTTACAGCTCCATCACATGGAGTAGAGGGTCCTGGTACAACTTGATGCAACTTGCTGAAATTGCTAATGCCTGTAGGAGAAGTTACAACCTAAGCACAAGCACAGAGTACTTTTTTATCAGAGACAGAGCTGTGCAGTTGTCAGCAGCCTGAACTGTAGGCTGGGTGAACCTGACATGTTGCTCCTAATTGCTAGACAGGGATCCCAAAATAATCGGGTGATAGCTGTTGGCACTTCTGGAACTGCAGGAGCATGTGAACAATCCTGTATCAAAAAACAGACTATGGGATGTGGTAGGCCTCAAGTGACTGAGGGTAGTGGGTGGTGGGGTTTTCTAGTCAGTGGGATCCTTGTAGAAAAGGGAGAGGCTGGCTTGCTTGTTCCAAATGTTCTGGCTGTGGTTCCCTGCCAGAGCAGTGTTAACAAAGGAGAGATGAAGACTCAAAATAGACAAATGTATTCCCTGTAAATAACACCATGAATGTGTGATAGATAGTGCTACTGTTGGAGTGCTGCATTAGTGTAAAAAAAGTTCTGAAGACATAACTGTAATATTACTAGAATGAGTATATTCTATGTACTCCTACCTAGAGAGGTAGAAAACTTGTGAAGAAAAAGGTATAATATCTTAAAATGTAAATTAATTGACAGTGACCTTATGGGGGGGAATAGTTAGTTCTCTTCTGTCTCTCATTTGTCTATGATATATATATATTCTAACTGGGAAAGAAATGAAAAGTTTAATTTCACTTCAGATTCCCTATTAAGTATTTTCTTGTTGTTAAATTAGAATGCTGCTTGCAGCAGTTTACAAAATGCTTGTCAAAGTAAAGAGCAACTTGGCATGTTTCTTGTTTTCAGAACTTAAAGAGCTAAAAAAACCCTGGCGCTGGAATTAAACCTGCTTTTTTTTTTTTTTTTTTAAATTAAGAGTTTTTTTTTTTTTTTTAAAT
>VZSE01003938.1:1039993-1213049 GCA_013398275.1 Promerops cafer | reverse complement strand
TGGGTTTAAATCTTCTTTTTTTTTTTTTTTTTTTTTTTTTTTTTTTTTTTTTTTTTTAAACTAAGAGTTTACCTGTGTAGAAACTGATTTTGTAGGCTTTTCATAAAGCCAAGAGTGTGACTGGAATGAAGAGATCACTTTGGAGGGTTATTGTGAACCAGAAATTACACTGGCTTACCTTCAGTGCATATGCACCTTATTTAATGAAGTGATGAGCAAAGTACATAAGCCTGAATACACTAAAAGGGGATGGAAGCTGAGTTTTCTTGATACAATTATGCGTGGGATTTGATCTGTTACTTTCCCTGTCCTGGTGGGAAGTTTAGCCACTTACTGCTGTTCGTAAGAGCTTACAAATGCTAAATTCAGCTGTTTCTTCAGTGCATATATTTGTTCAAAGATATTCTATTCAAGCACAGACCAAGAGACTTCTGGGTCAATTATCAAAATCAGTAGAAAATGCAGGTCTGTGAAATGTGTCCTTTTACATACAACACGTGTCTGGTGTTTTATAATAAACCAGCTGAGGTTTATATAGTGAGAAGTTTTGCATTTGATATCTGTATTTGCCTTACTTGAATGCTGATTTTCTGTCTCAGTTCAGGAAAGTTTTCTGGCAATGCCATAGGCTCACTTCTAAGATATAGCACCACTACTTAAGTAATGCTTGAGTTGATTTTGAGTTATTTCATAGCACGTAGTATATCCTACACATGGTGTTGCCTGGGATGCTTGGAATTGGGTTCCAAACTTCAGTTTTCTGTGAAATGAATATATTTTTACTGACTTCACTAATCAGCATATCTAAGATTTTTTTTTTTTCCTGAAAGAATACAATCCAGTGATTTGTGGTTTAGTGCAATTCTGATAAATTCAGGTAAATGTTTCAAAGCAATAATTGAAGTATGGCCTTAAGACAGCTTAATTTTCTTTTAGGATAAAATTAGTGTCTTGAAATATTTAATATCCATTCATATGAATGTATCTTAATTATTACTGTATGATCTCTTTACTCTTCGAAACATAAAAATATCAATTCTAATTAAGTGGCATGTTTAAATAATTAAAAAATCCTCCCAAACCACAACAACATAAGCCAGTACAGAATAGACTTTGTTAGTCAGTCAGGTATATTAACATGTTTTGATTTATAGAGCGTCAATTCCCTGATAGAACAACTGGACCATGCTTCTTTGCTTAACAGGTAATTCCGAGATATAGCTTTATAATGTCATTATCTTGATAAATGCTTTTGTCAGAAATATGATACAGTAATGCTATGATATGATATGTAATGAAATTGTGGTTCAAACCAAAATTTGCAATCATAACACACGATGGCAAGAGTACCAGTTTAGCTTGACTTTTTTTCCTTTGTCCAAACTTAACAAACCAAATAACAGTGGAGTTGAAGGAAGGAGTGCTTAAACAAGATGCAAATTGCCCCATGTCAACACCATGTTCGTTGATCAGAATTTGAGAAATGTATATTTCTATTCATAAGGAAGCTTGTTCCAATTTTGCCATGAAATCATAACCACTGGGTTAACCATGGAAGAACTGATTTATGTTAAAAGTTGTACATCCACTTGGAGTGGGGGAGCTGCATTATAACTGCTTCCTGAGTTTGATCAGACTTTATTTGCAAAAAACCACTTGTGCGTGTGTGTATAAAAAGACATGCAGGGTTGAAAGCTGTAGCATAGGAATGTACCTTGGAGGTGTGTGTGCTTAAACGTTCATCCCACCCTCTATTCCACCTGGTACAACAATCAAGACAAGGGAAAATCTTGCATACAGCCATATAACCCTGATGTGCACTACGCTGCAATGGAGACCGAGGCACAGCATGACTGAGCCAAGGCTTTTTTTGCAGAATTTTGTTTCTGGATGCTGACACTTTTTCTCAGCATTTCCCTCTTGCTGTGAGTCTCTGTACTGAGAGTGTCACAGACAAATTGTGATGGTACCAGAAGTCAGAGGAGTGTGGGGATCTGTGCTGTTCCTCCCAGGTTGGCTCTCATCTGCTAATGGGCACTGGGTGAGTCCTGTGGTCTGTTCTCCCTCTCTATGGCACAGAAAATACAGCACTTGGGATAGTGTTCTGGGAATGTGTGTGTGTTTTGGTGGCTCTTTTCTATCACCAGAGATGCATTAACAGTTCTGTTGGATTTTCTGGTACAATGTATTATCTAGCTGACTAGAAAATTGTAGAGGAGACAAGATGTCCTGAAACGTGGGAAAAGTGTCATGGAAAGTAGACTCTGTTCTTTCAGCAAGGTAAGCCATTATCCTGGTGAGATTTTGTGGTCTTTTTTTTTCCCCTCTTTGAAGCTCTGCCAATTACAATTTGGCTATACTAAATCCCTGGGTTTTTTTGAATCTCAAAGAATCTCACATTCATTATATACTAAGAGCTGAAAAATAAGGGTCAACCAGTGTCTGTTGCTTTGTGTTCTGTCCATGAAGTTCTCCACCCAGGGACTTGTCTTGAATGATTAGGATTGGCAGCAGAGGTACCAACTTTTTAAGTCCTTGTACAATTTTTGTGATACTTTCAAGGGTAAAGAGACATGTGGGTTTCTGAATGTGACGTATTTTTAATACTCCAGCAAATGTTATTAGTGGCAACCCCTTTTGGGGCAAGGGGAATTGGGCTGAAAGGAGCAATCTTGGCTGGAGAATACCAGGAATGGTTCTGGAGAAGCCTGTGTCCTGTCCAGTGCTACACAGAAGTGTCCTGGACTTCCTCTTTATCAGGTAACATATCAATGATTTTAACAATGCTACATGAAAAATTAGAGTAAGGGTTGTGGAATCTGTAGTTCTTGGGAGCAAAGAAGTGAATGCTTTCCAAGAATGGGAGTGGGTTTTATTCAAGTGACCAAAAAAAGCTAGAAAAACATGGTGAAAAATTCTAAAGTACATTTGTAAGATACAGCATTGCAGCATCATGGATTTCTCTAGAACATACACAGGATACACCAACTTCTAGGTTCCTCAATGTGACCCTTCAGAAAATCAGGGGGAAATTGTGCAGATGGTACTGCAGCAGTGGATGTCAGCTAAACTGGCTTAATATTCAAATATTCAATCAAAAGAGGAGTATGGAGCTGTAATTTAATTGTACAAAAACCTGAAGAACATAAACCACCTTGGTTTAAAGAAGTCTTTCTAAATGAGTATTTTATTTGCAGAACCACATCTC
This sequence comes from Promerops cafer, assembly GCA_013398275.1. NCBI lineage: Eukaryota > Metazoa > Chordata > Aves > Passeriformes > Nectariniidae > Promerops > Promerops cafer. The sequence goes on along the minus strand of VZSE01003938.1, from coordinate 1,209,841 downwards.
CAGCTGTCAGGTTTGACAGCAGATTATGATACTAATCCTACTTAAATGGTTATATAACCAATTAGTGGTAGGTGTGATGAACTCAGTGTAGCCTTGGAAGAGTTTAGCATTCAAATAAAGCATTGTTTGTGGAGAAGATGGCATGGTAAATTTTCTGGATTAGAATTTCAGTCATTTTCCTGTGTTTGTGTCTGTAATTCTGAAGTGTGATGTCTCCTCTCTGTTGCTAAATGTGTTGTCTGTTTTCTAAATATATTTATGTATGATGAAATCTTAAATAAAACCAATTCTTAGTCCTATAATTCCTGTTCCAGAATGTGGCCAGCTTCTTGAAAAGATACGGTGATTAATTGATACATCTAGTTTGAGGTTAATAAACTCCTGTCTAGTAATGAGAAAAGTTTAATATAGGTGAAAATCATGTAAATAGTTGCATAGCATCAAAAATAGGATATCACTTGCTTCCTAGGATCATTCTTACCAGAGGAGACTAACAGACCTCTGTTAACAATTTTCCAGGGATATAAAAAATGGAAATGTAAGTTTTCCAGAGTGAAAATACTCTATGGAGAATAGTGAACTACTAAGCTTCTGCAGTTTAGAGATAAACAATGTAGGTCACTTGTGGCTGGCCTCCTGAGGAGTAACTGACCTTTTTGAGATCATAAATGGCTGATACTTCATGAATGCTGCTTCAATAGCATTGTATTTATCTTAATTGAATCTTGGAGATAATATGGTTAAAAGATAAGGTTTTTAAGACTCATGTTTGCTGTTATATTCTCTTGTCAAGATCTGTGGGGTAAATATTAAAATACGAGCACTCTGTGAGTGGAGGTGTAGGAGCCCATTCCTTTAAAGCACAACATCCAAGACTCTTGGTCTGTCAGATGGCTTATGTGTTTAAAGCTTTAGTGTATGTCTTGGGGAATGTACTGGAGCTTGTGAATATATTCAAATTTACCATCCCACTTGAACAGTTACTAGTCAGTTTTAATGTTCAGTGCTACAGTGAGGTAGTTAACCTGATCGAACTACCTTTTTAAACCCAGGAAAAAGCCCCCTTTAACTCAGCAATCTTGGAAGTGATGATCTCGAGCTTGCTGTGTACTTTTCTGTTCTCTGATGGCAGCTATTAAAGGCAGATCCAAATAATTCAGGTGAAATTCTGTTTCTGCATCCATAAGGATTGACTGGAAATGCAGTATGGCTCCACATTGATAAGGATCCCAGGATTCCTCTTTTATATAGTAGGTCAAATTTTTATTGTCTATTTTATTTGCAACTTGAGATTAATGTCATGTTGTGGTTTACCTTCATCTCCAGTTAGTTGTACACTAATCCCAGGTAGCCTGACTCCAGGCAGTGATGAGATGGAGCTCTTTCCTCCCTACAAGCCTGTTAGTGCAGTTCAGGTTTTGATGGAAGGCCAGCTGTAGCCTGTTTTCTGGAGGTGGTGTAGGCATAAAGATTATTAGTATAGGGAAAGAAGAATTTCCCAGTCTTTTGTCTGCTTTACAGTTTTGTGGTTTTCAGCTACATTATCGACCTATCTGCATTCCCTTACAAGATATGTACTCCAGCACAACAGTGCAAGCAGTTCAAGTTTAATAGCTCTTGCTGGAAGAGGTTAAGAAGAAAAGATATGGAAAAATCTATTCATCTTTAGAAAGATTTTTTTAAGTGCTTTTCCATAACAAGCTGTTTAATTATTCAAGGCAATGTAAACATAAACAGATACTCTTTTACAAGGAATAACTTCATTAAATATCTATTCAAAGCAGATGCATATATTTTCTAACATGGCAGGAGGACTAGAAGGTGCTTATCTAAGGAAGAGAAAATTTAGTCTATAAAATGATTGAATAATAGATATATAATTTTCTAGCTTGCGTGTTCTTTCTGAGCACTAATGGCACTGAAGACCTCATAAGCTTTGCAGAAGAGTATTTTAAATCTTCAAACTCAATGGGGCACATACAAGTTAGTGTACATAACACAGGAGTATATTTGCATTGTGACTCTCAATCTTGCATACATATGTGCACAATTGAGTCTCTCATGAGGAATGTAATTTACAACTTACTGAAATTCTCTAGGCTATAAATTTCGGTAAGCAGCTGCTTTTTCAAGGTTCATGTCCTCTGTGCCTTTTTGTAAACCTGATTTCTCAAATGCTCCTTTCCCTGAACCTCTCTGACTTACAGGAGACTAATGGGGGCATTCTTTCTGATTTATCATCTGTGCTGTAAATTCTCCTTGCAAAACCCTGCTTGCTCCCTCTCTTCCTTGATGCTACCTATAGTGCACTTTTATATGTGGTAGCTTGTTGCCACGCTGCTGCTTGCCCTGAGTGACAGCCCTTGCTCTCAGCGTGGCTGCCCATGGCTGCTTTTCACTTGAATTTCATTGCTAGGTGATGTATTTCTGGTTTGAAGCAGGTGGTCTCAGGCATCTGTGAGACTCTCCTACCCACAGTTACAGGGTTCTACCTCTCTGCTTCTGGTTTTCGCATGGGCAGTGCTGGATCTCAGGAGGAGAGTTTAAAATATTCTTAGAGGGAATTGGTAAACTGTGAAAGCTCTGAAGACTGCTTTTGTCCTAAGCCTCTGTGCAACTACTTTGATTGAGTTTGCAAAAGCCCTTTCTGGTCTATAAAGTCTGTGAAATCGGGTTTTCCCTCTAGACTGATCCCAGCTGGAGTCTATCTGTCCCTTTAAAAGCTGGTGTTCTGTTCCAAATTCCATGAGGTGTGCTGCAGTTGACTTTTCTTTCAGAAAGGGCTTTATATCGCTCTAGCCTGTACTCCCTTTGAGTCAGGTATAATCAGGAACAGAATTTATGTGGAGCAGTAAATTGTGATACTGTGTACAACCAGCTGAAATTTGCGATGGCTTATCCATGGAATTCTTCCTGTGAAAGCTGTTTTATACTCCCTCCCTCCCTATTGCTCATTACTGCACCTCTGGAGTCTAATTTCAGCCACGGAGAAAATGACTGAAAGAGGGGTGAAATAAAGTTCTCTACTGGAGTTAATGCTTTTATATCCACTAACTGTATAGCTGGCCTACTTGTTGACATAAAGGAGAATGTCATGAGGAAACAAACAGCAAGTCCTGGCAGTTTTGCAGCACAGCAGCCCTGTGACAGAGGAGACTGCAATGGGTGTTGTAAGTTCCTTGTTTACTCTCCTCCCAACCCTGCCCCTTGCCCAAATTACACTGCCTCTAATAAAACATTACCCTTTTTGGTCTTGTGATTTGTTTTTTAATCTTTCCTTAATTTTGATTTCACACCTATTTATGATCCCTTTCCCTTCTGCCTTCTCTGCTCTGGAATGACAGTGGATGTAGTGTTGCCTTCTGCAAAATACAAATGGAATTAATGTCAAATAAAATTGGGAGAATAGAAAAGAGCTTTAAAAATAGATTTTTTTCCTAACTTCTGTGCTTCAAATATTTGTTTTACTACTGGAAACAACTCAGTGTTTTTCTGCTTTTTAATCCAGAAGAGCTGCAAGCTTAATTTTGAATATATTCATAATACTTTTGAATGTTTGTGGTTTATTGGGGCAATTAATATATAATAGTACCTAATGTATGATACATTTTAATAACTTTAAGCTGATTATTTGCAACCTAGTGAATATTCTAATTGGATGTAGCTAATTAAGCATCCAGTTGTAACTGATTCAGCAGCACTGCTAGGGCTGCAGGTATGGTCAGCCTTGTTTTGCTTATTTGTTCTTCAGCTTTACATTTCATTGTCTTACAGGAGTTATCTAATTGCAGCACAATTGTAAACAAATCCAGGCATTTAAGAAGTTGAAAATGATCTACTGGATCAAAGCACAGTAACTGAGACCTGTTGTGTGCATGTGTATCATTGCATTGCTGCTCCTGTTGAGATAATCTTGCTTAATTTAATTTTGTGGGGAATGTTTTACTGTTCACAGCTAACTGCTTATCAGTTTGAGCTGTGTAAATAAAGACTGTGCCCTCAAGTCTAAGGCACTGACAATGAGGATCACTATCAAGATGGCATATGATGATGATGGTAGGTTTGCACTGTCCTTGCAGAATGACAGAAAATCGAATTTCTTCTATATGCTTTGCATCAGGCCAGAAGTACTCCTGCTTATTTTTAAAACCTTGAATATTTTTCCTCTTGTAAAATAATCACTTTGATTGTTTTGACTGTGTTGAATATCTACATGTTAGCACTGAACACAATTACTAGACTATAGTAGTCAGAAAAAAAAATTTTAAAAAATCAGAAAAGATAAATTCTGAGTATTTATAAATATTTAAATATCTATTGTCAGCAGAATATTTAAATGCAATATACAGCACATATCTATGGTGGTTTCAGCTAGATTTAGAGGTAGAATATAATTCTGTTTGCCATATGTGGTTACTAGCACTGAGAAGGAGGCAGTGAGCCTTTGCTTCAAGCTGTCAGTCTCAAGGAAGGTGTGAAAAACTCTACTCAATTATCCATCATTAGCCACCACATCTCCAGTGGGGGCTGAGTATCACAGCATTCTGTCTCTGTTGAAACACTAGTAATTCCTCAGTGTTGTTTATTCATGTTGTCCTGCTGAGGCTGGGGGGCCAAGTTTTGGGTTTTACTCCATGGTCAGTTAATGAAATCCATCTCAGAACATCTAGGCAGCACAACAAATACCCCCTGGCTTGTGTCAATCTCCTTGATGCATCAGTTCTTCAGTCCAGCATAGCAGGAGGGTAGCTGTGTCCAGCTAACAGCAGAACACCAGCTCTGCTGTCTCTCCTAGAAGATGGCCATGCCTTCCTTGCACTCTGGAGAGCTCACATTCATCCTGGGTATTGTCCACCCACCTCTTTAGTGCCTGTGCCTCAGGGGCAAGAGAGGCATTGCACCCACCCTTTGGGGCTCAGAAGCCTGTGCAGGTCCACTGGCTGGGAAGTGGGCTCCCTGGCTTCTCCCTGGTGACTCTGCCTGGCTTTCTGCAGGAGGCAAGCTAGCTCACCTTCCAGGCCCTCAATAAGATGCACTTGCATTATTAAATTCCAATATTTTATGCATTTTCATTGGCTGATGTTAGTATTTATGAAGCACTTTCTATTCAGAAGTTAGGGCAACATAGAACACCTTTGGGAGCTACTGTGCTTTTACTACCTTGCCTTATAGATGAGAAGGTAAATTGACTTGCCAAAGGCCGTGCTAAGTCTCTAAGGGAACCAGAAATATAGCACAGATCCATCAATGGGTCCTTTTCCCTATACAGTAATACCTTTGCTTTAGATAAAATAAAAAAAAAAAAAATTGGAATTGTAAGAACAGGAGCCATTAAAAAGTAATGCAAATGCAACCTATTTTTCTGGTGCAGTTATCACAGAAGCAACCTCAAGAAAGCACTGTGCAGTGAGTTCCTTTCTATTAGTAAATGAATACCTCAACTGTGCCATCTGACTGCCTGCCAGCTGAGTTTTGCTTAATGTTGAATGAGCCCAAGGCAGATATGCTAAGTCCTGTGCCACTCCTGAAGCCAGCTTGCTTCTGTAACTATATGTTTTTCATTTTGTTTCAGTAGTTTGGCCCAAAATAGTCTCCCTGTGGCACCTAGAAATTAGATGTTTGTGAGTATAATCCCACCTACACAGAGTGGGAACTGATTTGCAGTATCTGTGTTGCTAGGTTTTGGCAGGTTCATGTAGAAGAAAACAGCTTTGATCAGCAGAGAGAGAGAGAAAGCATCCCTTGTATGTATTTCGGAGTCAGGGATGAGTACCCAAACCACAGCAAAAGAAATGAAAGGATAATTGGTTTGAAAGTGGAAGTTTTCATCCTTAAAACTGTGTTTGCCCAATTGGGTCAGTGCTTGGTCATTTACAGCTCTGAGATAGTATAAAGCAGAAACATATTTTACAGGGAATAGCACCTGAGACATGAACTCCTTTTAAAACACCAAAGGTCTCACCCTCTGCTACTTTCAAAACTCGCCTCTCATATAAACCCTTGCAGCAGACATGAGACATCAGCAGTCTGAAAAGGAGCCATGCTAAGAAACACCAGATCTGTAACGATATATTATTGATGTGTTTTCCCATTAAGTACTCCCTAATCTCATTATTTTAGGATTGTACAGCTTGAGTGCAGTGTTTTTCAGTACTTAATGTGCATCACGTAGTTGGATTACCCAACGTGAAATTAGATAGGTGTGTGGTGCTTGCCCTGCTTTTGTTATTAAAACAGGATCTACACCTTGTTTGAAACTTTAGGAAGTGTTGTAGATCAAGAATCACTTGTTAGCTATGTTGCTTTTTGTCTTGCTTTTCAGCTTTCCCACTGTCCTTCCAGTTGCTGTTCATGGCCTTTATAAAAGCAACAGCTGAAATGCTCAACAAGAATTTTAGGAGACCCCCAAACCCATCATGCTACTTCTCCAAATTTACTTCGATTTCTTATCTTGCAAAGACTTCTGTTATTTTGTTAATTTTATTTTGAGACTCTTGATATGGCCTGCATTTCCAAATCAAGGTGCTTGAGGCTCAGTGATCTTACTTGGGTAAAATAACAGCTGTCCCTGTGCGTGTCTTAGACTGGGATGCTTGTGGGTGCCACGGCTCTCAGGTGTTGTGGGTTGTTCCAGTGAGTATTTTGGGGTGCTCAGTGTTCCCTTCTGGGTATGAGAACAGCAAGTTGTGAATTGTTTTGTTGGGAACGTGGACGCTCAAGGCCCTCTCTCGCCAAAGCCCTGCTTGTCAACGTCCTCACCCAAAGCATGTTGAAATCTCTCAGCTGATCTTTTCCAGTGGGATCAAAAGGAAATTGCAGGTGATGTAGACCTTCAGAAGGCAGTTCATAAGTTATTAGGCTCCTGATTTCCTAAGTGTGACCCTTAACTTGGGCATAGGAAATCCAAGTCACAAGACCTGTAACTTGTATTAATTTAGCAAAATGGAGATTGATGGATTGATGCTGGCACACCTCTTAGCTGCTCTGTAATGACTTGACCAGCTGTGATACAAGTAGGAATAATTTCTGGGCTCCTTCTTCAATTTTAGAGTTATTATTTTTTTTTTGTATTTTGGTAGTATTTCATTTTCTTGTGTGTGGAATTGTTTTTAGCATACCTGAAGACTTCCAAATATCTATTTGGACCAGAGAGGAGCTGTATGACACTTCTGAGATGTCTTAAAGCATTGACCACTGGTCAGTGACAGCAGGTGCCAGATCAAGGGTGAAAGAAAAGCTCCACAAACAGTTTTGTTTCTCTGATCTTTTTCAGCTTCTTTCTCCAAGCTTTGTGCTCTTACATAGCTAAACTGTCATTGATGGGGAATCAGTGCAGCAGGCACATAACAATAGCAGTAACTTTCTTGGCTTCTGATTCTGTGATCCCTGTGCATGGACTCCTGCTTACTGCCCTTTGAGATGTCTCAAAACTTCAGAGATGTTGAGGCAAAAGTTGTCAGTTCCTGCTGGGATGATAAGTGACTAAGAAAGGGAGGTGGATAGAGCTGGGAGAAGTGTTGGCGTTGCATCTGTTGTTACCAGGGAAGGGAGAGGTGCTTCTCTCTCTGCTGCTATTTCACAGTTCCCAGTTTCTCAGCAGTAATAGCCAGGAGCAAGCCCGATTTTTCTGTATTCCTGTGTGCTGGGAAGCACAATAGGGCTAAGGGTGTTTTTGCTGCTGGGGTAGAGGTTTAGTTGCTAATGGTTGTAGCTTGCCATGCCTGGCTGTGTGTTTTTTTTTTGTTTTGTTTTTTTTTTTTTCTTCACTTAGTTTTAGGCTTCTCCCAATTAAAGAAATGAGACAGAAGGAGTTTTCTGTGTGTGGGGGAACTTGGGTCATCCATAGGGATGAAGATTTAACTCTTGTAGTTTAGTCAATAATTTCTGTTTTCTCTGGGATGGTCTTGGGGAAAATAGGAATGTGCTTCTCATTTCCCACTACCTTTGAAAACAATCTCCCTACCCCCTGTGTTTAATCTGCATTGACTGAATGTTAATCAGGGTTTATTCCCAGGTAAGTGTTAAGAATTCATGTCTGTGTTTTTGATTTTGCATGGTGTGGTTTCTTCTTATTTTTACAGCTAGTAGTTCTCTGAACTTGACTATGAAAAATAAAAACCCTTAAAATTCAATCTGTCTCAGGTTAGCCTTGCGTCTATTTCTGCCCTATTGCTGCTCTTACTCTTTATTCCCATCAGAACTCAGTGAAGTCTGCTTCCAATTTGTGCTCTTTCAGAGAATGGACTATTCTTTCTAGCAACTTTAAGTAACTCTGATTGTTCAGTCTTTGTATTGGCTTGATTGTGTTCTATAGTAGTGTCATGGTTTCTTGAATATTCCTTTTTTTTTTTTTTTTTTTTAATAGTAGAATGACCAGAACAGTAAGGGCAACTTTTCAGAAGACTAGAATGAGTCTGTGAGGTGTGTGAATTGAAATACCAGAGGACCTGATATTATTTTTTTCAACTTTTTATCTTAGCACTGTGTCAAGAGATGATGAGTAGCTGGCTCTGGAGAGATTCTAAGCCAAGTAATCTGCTTAGGGAAAAAGATGCATTAGTAAGAAAAAAAAAAAAAAAAAAAAAAATTTACTTAAACCCGGGTGCTTTTTATTTTTTTTTTTTTTTTTGTCAACAGCTGTTTAAAAATATGTTTACTCATGTTTCCCATCTAAGTTGAAAACATATCTTTATTCTAAAATAAAGTCAGATTCAAGATGTTAAACTGTGTTTTAAGATGGAACAGGTGGGATTTAAAAGAAACAATTTTCCAATTAGACAATTGAGTCTGCAAATATCTGTGCAGGTACATGCCTGCGAACATAAGGTTGTCTGTAGACAGATTGATCTGCTTATTTGGCTGTGTTTCTGCTTCTGCCTTCTTTCTGAGCTGCCACATGAAATATCTGCTCTCCTTTAAAAATTGGACCAAAATCTAGCTTTCTAGCTTGTTTTATCAGCTTCTCTTAGGCAGGTAACTTAGTGAGCTCAAGAGGGGATCATATTGGTAAATAATTCAGTTTAGTTTATAGTTTGAGCTGCTTAGGCAGTGTGCCAACAGAGTTAGAAATGTTAAAACTTCTAGGAAATAAAACACTGAAGATAAAAGCTGCCGAGATACCCATGACTTAATGCTGTGTATGTGCTTATTTTTTATCAAATAAAAATGTGCTCAATTCTTTCGAAAGACACAAAGGCCTAAATAAGTCTCTGATTCCTCAAGTGGGGGATTCACTTGTACTTTTGTAATTAAAAAGACTAAGTGCCTGGCCTTCAGTTAATTCAACAGTGGGAGTAAAGAAATTTGCTTTATTGCCAAAAAAAAAAAAAAAACAAACAAAAACTTATAAGTGAGTCTTTCACATTTGACAAAAATGATTTTTTTTAACTTAAAGTAACATGTTTCCTTCAGAAATCTGGAAGTTAGGCTGTCATCATTTTGTACTTTATTTGGGAAGGGCACTGTTGATGCACAATGAAATGAAACCTCTTCAGCAGCTTCTGTCTGAGTTTAGCCCCAGCTGGCAACAGAGTACCAACCCCCACACCCATCTCATGGCGGGGTGGAGAGAACAATCAGGAAAATAATATGTGGGTGGAGATAGTATAGTTATCATTTGAAATAATGTAAAATATAATCATAAGTCATAATAAAAGAGAGGAGTAAAACTCTCTGAGAGGGTAAGCACTGCTTAGCAACAGCCAAAACATCAGTGGGTTATCCAACAGTATTCTTATCCCAAATCCCCAAAGCACAGCACTGTACCAGCTACTAGGAAGAAAATTAACTCTATCCCAGCCAGAACCAGTTTTGGGCACCACAATATAAGAAAGATATTAAACTATTAGAAAGTGTCCAAAGGCAACCAGGGTGGTGAAGGGTCTGGAGGTGGAGCTGTGTGAGGAGTGGCTGAGGTCCCTTGGTCTGTTCAGCCTGGAGGAGACTGAGGGGAGACCTCACTGCAGTCACAACTTCCTCATGAGGGGAAGAGGAGGGGCAGGCCCTGATCTCTGCTCTGTGGTGACAGTGACAGGACCCGAGGGAATGGCACCACTTCAGTTGTGTCAGGGAGGTTTAGGTTGGGTATTAGAAAAAGGTTCTTCCTCCATAGGGTGGTTGGGCACTGGAACAGGGTCCCCAGGGCAGTGGTCACAGCACTAAGCCTGGTGGAGCTCAAAAACTGTTCAGACAATGCTCTCAGGCACATGGGATGACTTGGGAATGGTTCTTTGTAATGCTAGGAGTAGGACTCGATGTTCCTTGTGTGTCCTTTCCAATCCATCTTAGTCTGTGATTCAATTTTTCACGCCAGACTAAAAGAGAAAAGTAAACCCAGGATGTTTGTTATCTATAGACAACTGTCCAAAAATACTTGCACCTTCCATGTTGTGAACATCTGGCACAGAGGCATGCAGCAATAAACCTTTTAAGAAGTGCTGGATTGGTATCAACTCAACAGAAATGCATCAACTACTTGGGACAGGATTGGATGTGCACTTGTCTAATTATCTTGGACAGCAGTGAAAGCCATGCATCTGAGCCTGCCTATTAACAGACAGCAGGAAAGAGTTAGGCAGGTAGGCAGAGCATCTAGACAGGGCTTACAGAGATGGGAAATCTCACAAACATTAAATTTAAATGCCTGTTGCTTGTGTCTGCAACCCACCTTCAGTGGATGCTTTGACAAATAGGCTTGACAGCTGTCTGAGGACAAGAAGTGAATGTTTCACAAGTATCTGAGATCTAATTTCAAATATTAGTTCACAAATACTAATTTGTGTTCTTTCAACCTGAAGAAATTCTATTAATGGAACACTTAAGACTCTAAACTCTTCAAGGATGTTGATATAAGCACATTTTAACATGGAGAGAAATAAACTCCAGGTTCTCAGGTAGCTGAAAAAGAAAGTCTGCAAAGATGGACAAGAATCAGAGATATTGAAATGAGTATTTTATATGGGCAGGAAATCAGAATTTACCCAGTTTGCTTCTCAGAAATTGAACTGAAATATTTCATTTTCACAAGTCTTTTGCCACCAAGTAAGTGTTCTTCCTTAATGCTGAGAGTATGCCAATCTTCCAAATGTGCTGCTAATGTTCTGATGGTTTTGAGAATTGCCCTGGTGAGCATCAATTTGCTTTGAAGAAAAGAATGTTTATTTAATGAGGGACATGTAGGACTTCTGGATTTTAAAACGCAAACCAAACAACAACCTATTAGAGGAGAATCAGTACATTCCTTGCTTTTGTAATCCGGTAGAGGTTTATAAAAAAGTCATAAACTGCATTTAAGGACTTGATGCAATTTGCTTTGGCTTTCTTGATGATGTTTGAAAGGCTGCTTGTTTAGAAAGTTAGAAAAATTTCATCCCAAATAAGGAATGAATTAATACAATAAAAAGAAAATCTGACAACTCTCTGCTCTGTTGCTCCAGGCCAATATATCACATCAGAAAAGCTTGTTTTACCCAAGGTGAAAGTGGGGGGGAAGGTAAGTCGATGACAAATAACAAAGTACTGATATCACTGGAGAGCTGACAGCTATGACTGAAGGTCATTACCATGACATTATCATTATCTGGGCAGGATTAAATTAAGTCCAGAACTAATTATATTGTCCTTTCCAGAAATAGTCCAGAAATACTTCTGGTAAATGTCAAAAATACAGATCAATATTTTGATGTTTGAAGCTTGACACTCAATAAGGGGTGTGTGTGTTTATGCAATCACAATATAATAAGTGGCAGGGAAGCCAGTAAAAATGATCAGTATTGGAATATTTCATAGTCCTCAATCTACACATGCCAATAAAACTCAACTGGATAGGTACAGGCAGACACTGCAGTCCTACACCTTGTATCTTCATCCTTTTGAGAGGGGAAATAACTGTTTTTACCTCTTCTGCCAAAGCTCATTTTTCCAAGCTCATTTTTCAAGCCTTACTTTCATATATCCTTTCTTTCTAACTTGCTGTAGTAAAAGTACTTTGAAAAATATTTATCTTCAAAACATGTCAGGCAAGTGTACTTTTGTGATCTATCCTTTCAAATGTCATTTCTCAATCTCTTTTGTATGTGTATTTCTCCTCTTTTTGTGTGTATATTTGTGTGTTTTTTCTAGTATATTCAGTATTTTTATGCTATGCCTATGCCCATCTTGATTATTTGCTCTACTTTGCTGTTTACCTACATTGGTCTTTTCTCAGTGTTACTGCCTTTATTGCTACTTGCCAGAAGCATAGCTGAATTTATCTTTGAACAATTTCAATTTCTTTTCTGTTGCTCTTCCTGCCTTGCTTTATACCTTCACATTTCTTTTGGCTTTACTTTCTGCCCACAGTGTGTTGTGCTGAAATACAACATCTTTCTTTACCTCTAGTTTAGTTTCAGTTTATTTATGGATCCAAACACAAGTATATTACAGGTGTTGCTTAAAAGTTACCCCATCTGTTCATCTTAGCAATGGGATTTCTGGGATTTAAGCCCAATTTACTTTCTAAGGAAGTGCCTTGCAGAGATGCCTCAGCTATTCCTGTAGTCATCAAGCTGGGTGGCAGTCAAGGCAGGTTTGTTCTTTCCCCTATTTCTAGTCAAGTTTATGCATCTCTTCTCTCACTTCATGCCCTTCTGTGAAATCCTTGCTACCATCTTCAGTTCTCTCTTGTTTTTTTTTCTTTTTCAATCTCTAGCTGAAACTTGCATTTGTATTTTCATTTGGATACCTCTGTATTTTTTATGTGAATAAGAAGCATTTGTGGGCAGGACTGTACACAGAAAAGGTGAAGAAATGGCTCTAGTGCTTTTTGGTCCTGGGCTTAGAGACCAGTGAAGTTGTGCTGGGGAAGACTGGTGGGGAATAAGTAAGGAAGTGTGGAAGTACAGTGGGAATAGGAAGTAGTGAGTGAATGGCTCTGTGTTGTATGTCCTCAGAAGAGTGCTCCCTGGTGTCACTGTGGGCCACTAGGTACCCAACCATCCTCTGAGTGAAGAGCTTTTTCCTGATATCCAACCTAAACCTCCCCTGACACAACTTCAGGCCATTCCCTTGGGTCCTGTCACTGTCACCACAGAGCAGAGATCAGTGCCTGTCCCTCCTCTTCCTCTCAAGAGGAAGTTGTGACTGTTGTGAAGTTGTGAAGTTGAGGGGAGGTCTCCCCTCAGTCTTCTCTTCTCCAGGCTGAACAGACCAAGGGACCTCAGCCCCTCCTCATACAGCTTCCCCTCAAGGACCTTCACCATCCTCACTGCCGGCCTTTGGATGCTCTCAAACAGTTCCATGTCTCTTTTATATCCTGGTGCCCAAAACTGCCCCCAGCACTCGAGGTGAGGCTGCCCCAGTGCAGAGCAGAGCAGGACAATCCCCTCCCTTGCCCAGCTGGCCATGCTGGGCCTGATGCCCCCAGGACAGGGATGTCCCTCCTGGCTGCCAGGGCACTGCTGGCTCAGATTCAAATTGCCCTTGATCAGGAGCCTCAAGTCCCTTTCCACAGCACTGCATTCCAGTATCTCATTCCCCAGTCTGTCCTTACATCCAGGGTTGCCCTGTCCCTGTTACAGAATCCAGCACTTCCTCTTGTTGAGCTTCATATGGCTGTTGTAAAAGACTTTGTTTAAACTTGTAATTCCCTTATAAACAGGAACGATGAGGAAGAGAAGAGAAAAAGCAAATACTCTTCACTTTAAAATGGTAATATCGACAAACTCCTAGTATTCTTCATCTCTGAAATTCTGTGCTTTGACTGATGTCCATGTGAAAACAACCTATTTGCTGAGCTGACTCTCAGTATCAGCAGTCTTAGGGGTCTGATGCCCACAGTGCAGATCTTATGTAGTTCTTTAATGGATTTCTTCAGATGAAAATATAGTTAATCACCCAATACTGTGAAATCAAAAGCTTCCTATAATTTCATGCCCTTAATCAAACAAACATTTCTTCTTTGACCTTCAGAGATACAGAGATGGGGAGAAAGAAAGCAAAATGCAAACCCACTCTGTCCCTGTGTACCTTGTGCCTCCTTCTTAGAAGCCAGTAGCAGCTGCAGTTCAGTGGCTGACAAAGGAGAAGCCAAAGCCTGCATGCCCTGTAGCATCTCTGGAAATGGATATGGGATATGGGGATTCTTTGCATCTCCTCTGGACCTCAGTGGTGTATTGGAGGCTGTCTCTTTCTGGGCTAGGGCCTCTGTGTTTGCAGGGTTTAAATGCTCAGATCCACCTGAAACTGAAAGACAGAATTGCATCTCTACAAAGTACTGCTCGGAGTAAGAGGAGATACAGTATTATCCTGTGGCCTTTCCATGCTTGTTTTGTTTTGCACTCAAGCAGGTTCATTTTTTTTTTACTGGAGTGTTTTCTTTACCTCTTGGATAGGCTGCTGGCTTGCTGCACTACTTGCATATTTACTTTTTTCTCAGCCCTTGCTTCTGTCCTTCTCTGTCATGTTAATATCTATCATAATTTTACTCCAAATGCATCTCATGAGTTATGTGTCTGTGTATACAAGCATTTGTCAAAGTGTAAAGAATCACTCAAAAAGCCAAAGAAACCCTGCTGATTGTTGAACATATTAGACTTTTGTCTTTCCGTTTGCCCCGTTCAACTGTAAACAATGTTCCTTACTAAGTGTTTGTGAAGTTCTTGGCGCAGAGGGATCGGAGACCTTAATTGTGTGATGTTCTTGTCCAACGAAGAATAATTTAGCTAAGCAAGTATTTTTCTTCTTAATCACTGCTAACACTAGGAATATGCTACATTAAGCTCCTTAAAGTTGTTTTTCTTTATTGTATATAAAAAAACTCCCCCACCTATTTTGTAGTCAAATTATGTGTTTGTTCTAGAACAGCAGGACATATTTTTATGCTTGATTGTTTGCATACCCTTCAAATAATATTGCTTGTGTGCCTAATGCAAGTCTTCTCTATGCTGGTGCACAGTTAACTTATGTTTAATTTATAGTCTTGGTCAATTTAAAAACAGACAAAAAAAAAGTGAACAGCAGAAAACAGCCCTGGACAGTCTCATTAAGCTGGTGAAAGATGAGATGAAAATTTTAGTCAGTGATCCTTTGCCAGATAATCTAGAAGATTCAAGCCCAGTCCCAGCAGAGTCTGGTTTCTTTTGGCTTTATCAATCTCAGTCACTCTCTCTCCCAGCAGAAATGTGTTTACTTCAGCTCCAGCACTGCCCTGAGTCCTCAGGAATAATTATACTAGTGCTGTATAAAATGTGGGGAGGCTAGAAGGAATCAGTTAGATAAACATGGGTGTTTTCAGTGGGTATTAAATATGTAACAAGTTATTTTCATAATTAAAGTAAAAAATCTGTCCTTTCAAATTTTGTAATGGAACTTAATGTCTTTGCATAGTAAAGGATATTGTAGAAAAAAATTCAGTGACATTACTAAGTACAGTGTGTTATTTTTTCCATTATTATGTGATTTTGAGTCAATTTACTTTCCTAATTGTATTTTGCAGTCTTCATTGATCTACCACAGCAATAAACCAAACCCTAGTTAAATGACGTGGGCGAAAAACTTTTAATTACCTCTTTCAGAATAATTTCTAAACTGTAATTTTATGGGTTTTTTTCCAATCTTTATCTTCTTCCAAAGTCTGTTCTACAGCATCCCTGAACCTTAGGACAATATATATTAATACTAGACAATTTGGTTTAGGTTGTGATTTATTTGAAAGCACTCAGCAATTGTGATTTTTCTGCTTTTAGAATTTAATTGAGGTCAATTTGTTTCCTTCAGTATTAAACATTGAAACATATCTGTGATCCATGTGATCTTTGGGTCTAGGCAGGTGTTAATATTTGTAAATCTGGGGTTATTAAATACCCATAATAATTTATTTTGAGTTGAGAAAAGTAAATGAGACTTATTTCTTTATATAATGTTGGATTTAAATGAAAAAAAAAAATGAAAAACCTCCAGAGCTGGAGCTGCAGTATTTCCAAGAAACATTTAGGAAAATGGAGTTGTTAATCATAGTTTTTATGATCTGCTGGGAGAGGAATTCTTATTCCGCCCTGACATAGCATGATGTCATTGTCCTTGTTTTTAACTGATATTAAGGGAAGTCTAAGTTGTCTGGTACCTTCAAGAAATGCTCAACGTCTCACAGAAGGACACTGTGTAAAAACAAGTGCTACCCGGTTACATGACTTCGTAAAAGCTTCTTTATGTTTCTTCCTATTTGCACATGTTTATTTTGCAATTTGCCCTTAGTGACAAATGTCTGTATATTCCCTCTCCTGAGCTCCGTCTGCCTGTTTTGGGAATTTAAACTGTATTCTGCACATCACAGTTCATTGTTATGTACATGTGCAATAACTGTGGCAAAATAATGAAGTTCAGTTCAACAAAGTTTTAGTTCAAGGCTGAATTCTCAGCTGCCTTTTATTTAAAATGCTATTTTGAAGAAGACTATCTGACTTTGAGATAACAAAATATTTTTAAGTCTCCACTTAAGAAAGCATGTAAATACTACCTGAAATTTCAAATGAATTTAATTTCTTCAGCTGTTAGAGAATATTCTTTAGCTACCAATCCAAAGGGAGGATAATAAGTACCAATGGAAAAAAAGTAAGTGTGAATCAGTTAACATGCACTTCCCATCTCCAGGAGGAGATACATGTGCTGCCTGGTATTCATGGGATCTCTCACTATGATCAGAGATTTGTTACGGAGTGCAGTCCTCAAGTCCCATAACTTCTGGATAACAGTTTGTTCTATGTAATGTAGGTTTTATTTTTATTTTTTTAGACAAAATGAAGGCAAAAAGCTGTTGAGAGGTGAGAATTGCCCTATTTTTTCTCAGAGGAGAGAATACACTGTGTGTGGTGGCTTTCCACCTGGTAAGGCTTTGACCTTTCTTATGATGGACATCTTTACAAGAAAGGGTGATGATGATGCTACTGGAAACGTGAGCTGGATTTCAAGATATCAGTTAAAATATCACAATTTCCCAATAATTGTTTCTCCTGTGTGCATGTGTTTCAGGTACCTTGGTAATAGGCGGGAAAGAAACTTTGACTGGGACAAGCTAAAGAATTGGATATTAGATACATTCAGGCTTCTGTGATCAAAGTGGTAAGAGATGGCCATAATGAGAAGTGAACACATCAGAGTATCCAAGGTTTAAGCTGGTGGTGTGGCTGTTGAATGGGCTGAAGGGTTTGTCACAGGAGAGCAGAGAGAAAGGTACCTCTGGGTGGTGAACACAGCTGGTCTACAGAGGTGGGTTTTAGCTTTAACCCAGTCTGTGCTCAGGGATGGAGCCAGTCTTTATAGAGCAGTTATAATACTGCTGTACAGACTTCTGTAGAAAATGAACTCTCCAATATATTTACAAGCTGGTGCTGTTGCTTTCAACATAGTAACTCTTTCTAGGAGAATGTCTTTGAGTAGAATCATAGAAGCTGGCAAAAATAGAACTGCACAGTTTGTCATTCAAGGGCTAGAAAAAATTCCTGTTGGATTTTGTGGCAGAAAAAATAATGCTGAATCAAACCTGCATTTGTGGTCTCGTGCAGTTAACCATCAGATATTTTAGTTTTGGCATTTGATGTTTTGAATCTTTTAGATTGAATTCACTTCAATAGTTCTCTCCAAGGCATTCCCTTGTATCTGTCAAGACTTAATTCTTTAAAAATATTAACAGCCCCTCCCAATGGGGGTTCTTTAAAGGGTCAAATGCCAAAATCTACTCTTTCTTCATACGGAAAGTTATTTTTAAATTGATAGTATGTTCCTGCCTGTTTCTTCTTAAGTTTAATGCAACTGTTACCATGCTGGAGCCACCGGTAATCTCTGCATTGCCATTGCTTTCTTTATGATTCTCTTCCGTTACGGCAGTTCTCTTCATTAATTCTGATTATATTTTATATTTTGCAAAAATATATTTGTAGACCACCTTATTCATCTGCCTGCAAAATTAGTTTTTTCTGCACTTAAGAAATTAATGGTGGCTACAAGCAACAAATGCTGCCTTGCAGTCCAGTGTGCCTCTAGCTCAGCTTTCAACTCCAAGTTGCCACTTTTCCTCTTCCGTGGTAATATGGCTTTTTATTAGGCTTTGTACTAATTAAGCAAGTGAGATGTAACTTTTAAGAGTTTACCTAGGTAGGGAGGGAGATGGTGGACCTTTGTATCCATGGATACTCTCTTGTCCAGGGACTCTGCTCAAGATAACATTGGAATTGAAAGTCAACACATCTCATCTGCACTGTCATTACCGAAGTGTTTGCAAAGACATGATCACTGTTAATTTAGAAGATTTAATTTAAAATGGAGGAATTAAGGTTCAAAAGCCATATTTAGTGAATAAATTGCTTTAGAAGAGGTGAGGGCTCTCTCCATGTTGACGAGGCAATTTCATCACGGTTTAAAAAGAGGCCAGCTTAATTTCCATGTACGTTACAAGGCATGGACATTAGAGTATTTGAAAAAGATAAGTAAGTGCTAGAAATCTGTTGGGAAGAGGACCATAAAACTGTCTGTAATTTGAGGCACTAAATTTAGGGCACTCTAATTAAAGCTGACTTTGTATCCAAAAATAGCAATCGTATTACAAATCTGTTTCATTATGTACTACAAGTATGCCACTTTATTTCTGGTAGACCAGATATTAAAAAAAAAAATCAGCTAGTTTTGTTTGGCTGTTGGGAAGTGAGGACAGAAATCCTTATGCCTTTCAAGCCTTCTCTTTGTGTGTAAAATCCTCTTTTTTGACAAAACGTTGCATTTCTTATTATAAAATCTGGAGATTGAAATAAGACTTATTGTATGAACTTAAAATTTCAGACCAGCTCAGAATGGGAGAATATATGAATGGAAGAAAATAGAAAGTAAGAGATTTTGTCAGTAACACAGTGTATATAGATTTGAAAATGAGATGTAGCTTCTGAAAGGATTTGAAAACTATCCCTGGATTCTTCAAGCGTAAGCCTCCAATGCCACCATGTATACTCTGTTTCATATCAGGGCAAATTGATTTTTCCATAAAGTAGCTTGTTTTATTTGTCTGGAGACCACTTTTTACTTCTATAGTCTAACCTAGAAAAAAGAATCTATTTTCAGAGGTACCAGTAATAAAAGGTACTAGAAATGTAACTGGTTTGCTAAAGCAACATGCAGTGAAATCTGTCTGTGTACAATCTCTCTCTGACACTTGTAGAAGGGTGGGAGTTACAGGATTAATGTTAATGAGACCTGTGGTTTTTATAGCACTGACTTAATGAACTGAGAACTTTTCTGCTCTGGGTTTGTTCCTCACCAATGACTTCGGGTGACAGGGTCAGAGGGTTGTTCTGCTGATATGCTTTTCTGTGTTCATTAATTTAGATTGTTTTATGACTTCTATTTTTCATATTTGTTCCTATAGTTTCTTACATTTTCTGAAAAAAAGAAAAAGCTTTTTAATTGTTTGGTTTGTGAGGTTATTTTCACTTTTTAAATGGATAAACTTGAGTTTTAATAAAGTGAAACTAAGCATGAGATGAAACTGAGTAGCAAAAAACATTGTTTTAAAAACCAAGAAAACTCTACAGCTGAGTAGAGGTAGTACAGTTTTGTAATGTGAATAGTGAAGCATCATTAGTTGAGTAATGTTAAGGTCCTGAAAAAGGACTGGGGAGTGGTCTTTTGGTTAGTTTCCTTGACTGTGTCTAGTGCTATTGCCTGCTTTCTCAATCCATAGTTGTCTTTTGAAATCTTCCCTCTTGAATTACTTCCTTCTAAAAATAACCATGCACATGAAAACTTTGCAAAAGCCTGAGAGAAGGTGGAACCAAACAGAGGGAGATGGCTGCACCTTGTGCAGCAGAAGTGGCCTGTGCTAGTGTGATGCCATATTTTATTGCCTAGAGTGCATAGGGATTGCTTCTGGAGAATCTGAACAATGAAGGGAATTTAATCCCGTGACCCATGTACTCAAAATGTACACAGTCCTAGGGAGCAGGTCCTTACTCAGAGCAGCCGTGGTATTTGTATTAATACTCCTGTCTTTCCCTGTTGATTTGTACTTTTATTTTATTTGTCTTGCTAACTTGCCTCCAACTCTGGGTGAAACTTATTTCTCTTCTTTGAAGGTGTGATGGCTGCCACAGAGGAAGGGGTGACCTGAATGGAGGGAGACAGAGGCTGCAGTCCCTGTGGGAAGTGGGGAACTGAGGTTCCCTAGTGAAGGTTTTCTAACAGTATGAAGCAGCCATTTAAAAAGAAGGCTTTTTTTGTGTGGATCCTAGTTTTCTCAGTATGTTAGGCATGCTCAGAGTCTAATGCAATTAGAAGGCTGAGCCTGGAGAACACCAGTGTGATGGAAAGAAGTGCTTGTCTGGCCTCTTCACCTTGAGTGAATGGAATCTTGATTTCTTCTGTGGTACTCTCAGACCATGTTCTCTTTCTGAAGGTGCCTAATGTATAGTGAATTTTACAGAAAATGTTTTAATGCACTTGAGTTCTTGGTAATGGACCTTACCCAGTGGTTTTCAAATGTGATGTGTAAAACTTGGAACACTATGTAGCTTATACACTGCAGTACCTTATCCTCTTTTTGATGCTTATAATACACTTACTGTTGCACTAATGCAAGAATATAAAAGTATGAGGTAATTTCTGCAGTGGCATAAATGGACTCCTCGTTCTTTCTTCTCAACCTGTTTGGCCTTTAGTTTCTCTCTGATAGCCACAGAGGGGCTTTCTTAGGTGGAGTTTTTTTTTCTTTTTTTTTTTTTTAATTACGGAAACTGCTTCAGACATAACTGTCAGACATGGATTGCAAAATATTACTTAAATAATTCAATGTATTGCAAGCAATTTCATAGAGATAAATCCAATGTTTAAATGAGTCAGTAACTTTGATGGAAGTTCTTATATAAAAGTTTCACATTTTTCTGTAAAACAAACCAATAGTCTTGTACATGTAACATTTTGATTGCATGTGATAGACCTACAAAACCTGTACCTCTGAAAGGGACTGTTCAGTTTATCGCTATGCTAAATATTATGATATTTAAAAATAAAAAGAAAATGGCTTCTCTGGACATAAAGAAAAAAATAGTAACAAACCTGATTAGTGTTGTTTTTTAACTTGAAAGTGGAATAATGTTGTTTAGTTTCCTTTTAAGCATAAGTTAACATAGTTGTTTGTACCAGTATGTTTTGAATTGTATATTTGGAAAACATCCAAATAAAGTTCTGTAGGGACCATGTATTTTTGTTAGTCACCAATTATTCTAGCATAGCCATTTTTTGTGTATTTGTGAAAATAAAATGGAATATCCAGCATGAAAACCCTTCATTGGTGTATTTAGTATAAGGAGCTGGAAAATGCTGTTTCAAAGATAAACCCATAGGAAATATCTTGAAAATAAATGATGGGATTGTTCTGGTCAGTAAGTATATTCTGCCCATAAAGGACAATAAAGGCCATAATCCACTTTGGCTGGTTTTATCCAATTTGAGGCAGTTCTTTAAGCAAAAACATCTAAATGCTGTTTCAATGGAAGCAAATGAAAGCTTCAAGTAACTGTAGATTTCTTTGCCCAAATTCCTCTGTGAGGTGAGACAATAATTTACTAAAGAATGGCTCCAAGTCTTTTTCTTCCTCTGGCATGTTTAGGGCTTAAGTTCCACTTCTGAGAGCCATTTTAAATGTATTGTTAGCACAAGGCATTCTGCCTGAGTAAAAGTGAAGGAAAAAATTAAATTTGGACTGTTTATGGCAAAACCAGTAGTCAAACAACAAACGAAATATCTTCTCAAATAAAAAAAAACCTCTTTGGATTTCCCATGAACAAACATTTGTTTCTTTCTGTTGAGCATGACACGGCAAATAGAGCAGCAGCTTTCAGAGCATTGCTTTTATGAAGATCTAATGGTCTAATGAATAAGTAATATGCCATCTTGTAAAGCTACTGCCTGTTCATAATGCATCCATATTATGGTAACAGATTGTAAATTAAGAAATATGTTGTTTCTTTATCTGTTCTGTTTGTGGTTGTCCCATAAGGATAACTGATGGTTCTTCATATCAGGCTTCAGTCATTTGATAAAAGCAGCTGTTTGGCAGGAGCACATGTCCTTGGGACTCCTTGAGCCTACTGTGATATGAGAGGAGGATTTCTCTGTATTAACACCAAGTTCACCTAGCAAAAAAAAAGACATGGGCATTTAAATTGAGTAATGTTCTGTAGAAAAAATTAACTGGTTAGTTAATACTGTTCTGATGTCTATAGTCAGATTATTTGTTTTAGAGTTTGAATTGCTGGTTTTTCTTGAAAGCCAATTGGGCGTCAATAAAAATGGATAAATAGCTGAAAATAATAAATTGTATTTATAAACAGTAGAAAGTGTTTGTCATTTGCCCTGTCAAAGTCTGCCATTCCTGACAAAGTCATCCTCTGCATCTTCTTGAAAATATAATGATCAAATCCATTAATAAGGTGCAAATGAAGCATGTTAGCATCATTCCTTGAAACAGAGATCAGATTTGAGAGTGGGACACAATGCTTATTTTGTATTTCAATAAAGAGGCAACAGAAATGTTATTGTTTTACCTCATGCACTTACTTGTGATGTCTTTTAAATCATTCCTGTGTTTACTGTACTGTCCAATAATGAATGGTTCACTCACGAAATAGGGTGCTACTTCTCTATCTTAGACCTTTGTCCTGTAAACATGAAACTTGTTTTTATATTATTTGAAATCTACTCCTTTCAGTTTTCTCACTCTGAATAGTTTATCTTGGGGAGATGGGGGTAGCAGCAATCCTTAAAAATTATTGCTCGAAACCATACCCTATCTTCTTAATTGAAGCAACACTGTCTGTTTTCCAAAACCAGACTAAAGTATAGCTCCACCCTCCTGAATATGCTTTTGAAAATATTAAAGTTTTATCTCATTCAAGATCTTACATGATAATTTTCCTTATTTTAATCACAGTCGCTTTCTGAAAACAATTGATAATAATGACATTATCCAAGGATGCTAACACACTATATCTCAGCTAGGTGGAAGAGATGAAAAAAAAAAAAAAAAAAAAGAGATCTCAGTTACTTCAGAGAATAAAAGTTTATAAGCTGATTTCACTGAGGTTTGAAGGACAAATTCACTTTAATTTCAATTGCCTAATATAGTAACACATTATTTGTCTGACAGTCTTGCAGCTGCTGTTGTGTGTAGCCATTGCCTGTAAAATGAAGGAATTTCATCCTGCTTTTATAACAGCGAGACATGCACAGCTTGACATCATCTTCATAATCATGACCCTTTTTGGCCAAGCAGGGGAAGTTGCATTAGAAGGATGGTGGCATCCTGTTTTCTCTTGTCTTCTCAGTCAATAATTTTTGAGTTGTTTTCCTTCCATGCCTAGAAGCAAAGGGAAGCGTAATACATGGAAAAATCAAATGGTTCTTCTACTTCAGGCTATAAGTGATTGATGCATGTTGATTTTGGGTGCAGTTGTAGCTGTTCAGTAGTATTGCCAGCAGTGAAGGTTTTCATTCAGCGTGGTCTTTTCCTATTTGAGCTGTGCAGTCAACTCCCTTGTTTCAGCTGGGGTGGATAGAGGTGATGTTGCTGTCTGTGATGAAATGAGGCAGCTGTTTCTGGGGATTGAAATGGTTGATGAAATGCTTGCAAGTACATTTTGTTTCTTTGTTCTTCATTACATTTAGGGTTTTTTAGCCATTTAATTTTATATCAATAATTCTATAGACAGAAGAAATACAAATTCCAAAACAGGAAAAGAATATTACAGGTATTCATTCTACCTTCTGTTCTATAATGCATTACCTGTTGGGATTCTCTTGTTTGGCTAGAATCAAATACGAGCCC
This sequence comes from Promerops cafer, assembly GCA_013398275.1. Lineage (NCBI taxonomy): Eukaryota > Metazoa > Chordata > Aves > Passeriformes > Nectariniidae > Promerops > Promerops cafer. The sequence continues at coordinate 1,185,999 of VZSE01003938.1, read as the reverse complement.
AGCACCCACTCCTTTGGTTCTTCCAGGTTCCCCATGTACTTGAATATGTAGGCATCACTTCCACATGAGAACTTGGAAAAGTGCTTGCTGATCCACCTATACCAAGCCTATTTTACAATAGAGGAGTGGGAAACAGAATGCCAGAGGAGTTGGTGGGGTATTGGCAAATCCTTTCTGTGTTGCCCAGCTCTCCATGCCTAGAATACTGCCTGGATGGCAGGTAAGGGAATAGCTGAAGGACCAGCTTAAATACAGAGGTCTCAAGAATAGTTTTCAGAAACAGAAATCTGGGAGATTTTTGGTGGATTAGCCTGCCTGGGGGAAAGGGGACATCTGAAATCTTTGTAGCTCTGAGTTAAGCAATTTCCTGCTCTCTCAGGGGAGGTTTTCCTGTTGGTAAGGAAAATTATATATAATGGATTTGTTGTGTTTATGAGTCATATATCAGTCATACTCTCACCTCTTCACACCAGAGATACAGTAATGTTCAGCCTGTTAAAGTGATAAAAATTCAGCTGGCTGTTTAAATTGATCCAATTGTCTGCTTTTATTCACCTGTGTATCCTCATCAATTAAACATAGTTTTAAGGCATCTGTTCTCATGCTGGCCTTAAGCCAAACCAGTATTAAACCTTTCAGGCTGAAGGTGCTGAAAAAGCTTTTTACACACACATCCCTGTTATATCTAACAGGGATAATTTTGGAAACATGGTTTTCCCTTTGTTTAGTAAGAAAACTACTTTCCTTGGGAGATGCTTAGCATATCCTTTAAAAGCCAGATAAATTATAGATTCAAAGCCCTTGGGAATTCCCCAAATCACCATGCTTACCCCAAAATTTATGCAAATAATGAAGTGTGTGTACATAGGTATTTTGATTAGTGGTGACATGAAGAGAGAGGAGGTAGTCTTACTGTGTTTTCTTTATTCCTTAATTATAGAGCTGTGATAAAATATATTAAGGTAAAGAAGTGTATTAGAGTAAGCTGTCAAAACAAAGTAAAAAGAATAAAACCTACTTGCTTCATAATCTCTAGTGAAATGGAAATTGCTTTTAAAAATACTTAATTAGACCATGGCCCAAAAGGTAGCTATTGTATTTTGTGGAGTAAAAAAAAAAATTAAATACATGCTTTTTAATCCTTTAAGAGTTTACTTGGAGGACTGTGTTTTGTTAATATTTCTATCACTCCTGAAAATACTTGAAGACCTGTGTTTTAGGCGAAAGTATTTAGTCATTTGAGGGGAATTACTTTCAGTGCCTACAGCTAAGGCCATTTTTTATGAGATCAGCAGAACATGATTTATTTAGCTTAAAGGCACTCTGACCTGGTTTTTAGAGGACATGTCAAATTAGCAGGTTTCTTCTGCTGTATTGTCTCTGTGGTTTGCTGTGCCTGATCATCACAGGTGCATCCAAGAGCAGGATAGAGCCAGGCTGAGCCTGGGGTGAGAGAGTGCCCCTTTGGTCTGTGCTGCCTGGTACATGGGAGAAGTGTTTCCTCTGGCCTCCATCCTAGGCTGAGGTAGCTGAAGAGTAAGAGGTTTTTGCTGTGAAGCAGTTGGTCTTTGGCAGAGCTCAAGAGATGAAAATATCTTTCCTTTTGCCCTTGAGAGTTTTGGTTGGTGTATCCTGACCTGAAATGAAAGCACAGTGCAGCTTGTCTGTGATAGCTAGGTAATTGGTATCTGTGCATCTCAGGGTGGATTGAAAAAGACCAAGTCTTCGGAATTAATTATGTTTTATTTATTATCTGTTTTTTAGAGTTTCAGTAAAGTCACATAAGCTTGTACCTGATGTAATCATAGGGGGTTCCTGGGCCTTCAAGGATGTCTCCCCTTCCTTGAGGGAAACACCTATACTAATTTCTGATTTGGGGCTTCACCAGCAGTCCTCGCTGTCACTTTTTTCCATATTTTCAGCATACTGTGACTTCCAATACTGTGAATGGTCCTGGATGCTCTGTTACAATTAATTGGAAAGCACAGTCTGGCAGAAGCAGGAGGGCACCTCTGCAGATCTTCTGGTCCAACTCTTTGCAAAGAGCAGAGTCAGCCAAGAGCAGGGCAGTCAGGGCCATGTCCACTTGTGTTTTGAATGTCTTAAATCTTCACTATCTTCACTGTATTTAAAAAACAAAGTGGAATACTCTGTGTTTCTGTTTGTACTTATTGCTGCTGGTCCTGCTTCTGGGCGCCACTGGGAAGTCTGTCTCCATCATCTTTACTCCCTCTGTCATGTATTACTCCCTCTGTACATGCCTCCTATTTTCACTCTATTTATGTCACCTACAGACTTGCTGTGGGAGCTCTCCACCCCTTATCCAGGTCACTAACAAAAGTATTAAATACTATTGACCCCAGTATCAACCCCTGGGAGACGCCACTGATGATGGGTTTCAGGAGAACGTTGTGCTGCTGGTCACAGCCATTTGACCTGGCATTTAACTCAGTTTTAAACTGACCTCATTTAATTTATCTGGTCTGTACCGCAGTAGGTCATCTCTACATCTCTACTGCTGCTGTGTTAGCAGTGTTGAAAGCTGTGCCAAAATAAAGATAAATACCTGCTGTTCCCCTCTCATCCAGTTAACCAGTCATTCCACCACAGAAGGCTGTTAGGTTGCTAAAGCATGATGTTCTCTTCATGAATATTTGCTGCCTGCATCCAATAGCCTTCTTGTCCCTGTCTTTCAAATGTGTTTGGTGATGGATTCCAGGATTATCACTCCATGTTTGTCCCAGGGATCAAGGTGAAACTCAGTAGCTTATAGTTATCATCCTCCCTGCCACTGTGGAATTTAGAGGCAGTGTATGATTTCTTTCTTAGAAACCTCTTCTGACCAGCAAGGCCTGTCAAAGACAGAAAGGCCTTACAGACATTGGCCTATTACCTCAGCACTCATGAGTGACACCCATCAAGTCCTATGAACTTGTATCTCTCCATCTGGTTTAAATGGTTTCCTACCTTGATTCTCCTCCGTTGAGGGTAAGTCTTCCTTATTCTGGACTTCCTAGCTTATCTCAGAGACCTGTGATTACTCAGTGCCACATCTACCAGTAAAGACAGAAGTGAGAAAGGCCTTGAGCAGTGTCCTCTCTGTGTCCTTTGGCACTGAGTCCCCTGTTCCATTCAGCAGCAGACCTACATTTTCCCCAGTCTTCCATTTGCTGCTTGCTGTACCAAACAAGAGCCTTTCTTGCTGCCCTTTGTCTCTTACTGGATTCAGCTCTGGGCTGGTTTCCCTAACATGGTCCCTGCATATTCAGGCAGCATCTGCATTTTCCTGGGTCATCTGCCCCTGCTTCTACTTCTGTACACTTTTCTTTTATGCCTGGCTCTTGTCAGGAGCTCCTTTTTAATCTTTATATATCTCTTGCTGCCTTTCACTTGTATTCCTGTTTGTTGGGATGCATGGCTCTTGAGGTTAGAAAAGGTAATCCTTGAAAATCAGCTAGCTTTCCTGGAGCCCTGTTTTTTTAGGCATGTAGAATTCTTCCAGGCGGGTTTCTGGAAAAGCCAAGGTCTGCTTTACTCAAGTCCAGGATTGTAGTCTGGTTATTTGCCTTCTGCATTTCTCACAGGCACCTCACCATGTCATGGTTGCTGCAGCCAAGACTGCCCCAGCTTTCACATTCTCAACGTATTCTTCTTGGCTTTTAATTATCATGTCCAGCAGAGTGTCTCCTCTTGTTGGATTCATTCTCAGCATGTCAGGAAATTATCACCAATATGCTTCAGAAACTCTAGAATCTGAAAGTTAAAAAAAAAAGAAAACAGGTCCTCATTTATTTCTGGAGTTCACAGTTCTCTCTAAAAGGACAGTGGCTGTCACTGCCATTACAGATCTTGCAGCAAAGTCCCTAGAATTATCTAGTGAGATCTTGGGAGTGCCAATCAATGAGATTAATGACTTCATAGATACTTTCTAGAAGACTATGAACTCCAAAATGTTGTATCAACTTAGAGTTGTTACCTATATACTCTAATGGCTGTCAATAGAAAGCTCTGAGAGAGCTCCAAGAGGAGCATAACAATTCTTTTATTTGATTAGGACAGAATAAGTTGCTCTTCTTAAAAAGTGGTTTCCTTTAGGCCCCCTTATAGCTCCTAACGATCAATTTATTTTATTTATCATCCTATTAAATACAAATAGATGTTCTCATTATCTGTATCTTTTTCAATAAGCTGTGAGGTTTTCTACTTTCTAGAAGTGATTTTCAAAGATTAATTATAGCTTGTGTAAAAAGATTTCTTTCATTAATTTAAAATGCCTGCTTTTCAGATTCATTGATTGGCCTTTGCTCTTGCATTAGGAGGCAGAGCAATTAGAAGTGCCTAATTTGCGTTTTCTCTTCCATATGTTGTTTTGTGCACCTTTATTCTGTCTCCCATTCATCATCTCTGCTCTGAGCTGAACTTCCCCCATCTTTTCAGTCTGGCATTGTTGTCAAATGCAGTAAAATCAATGCAAGTTGAGTCGTTTCAGATGGTTACATTGTAAGTTCATTTCATAAGGGTTTACCTTGTATCAAGAATAACAATTTGTGAAGCATTTAGTTGAGTGTTTATTTCAGAATGACTGGAGAGATACTTTACGTGAGTAGTTCCTGCAATTATTGCTGTAAAGAGAACAATGATACTTCCAATGTATGTGCAATGACCAAATCTTAAAATGTCTACTAATGTTCATTTAATTATTTGGCATCTCATATTGTCCGGTAAATTTCAAATGTCTCTTTTCTAACTAATCTAAAAATTACTTTGGTTGACTGTTTCAATAATAGGATGCTATTGTGTATGTTATTGATAATTTGATTTATTCACTTACCCCGATTACTCTGTATCTAAGCAACTGAGCCTGCCACAAGGTATCTGATTTACAGAGGAGTGATCAGTGGCTTTTTGTGTGTTCAGTTTACTAAAACACAAACTTCCTCAAGAAAAGCATAGATGTATGTATAGATTTTTCAGAGTCTTTGGGATAACCATGTCCAGGTGGTTCTTTACACATGGTTCTGCCACTGGAAGGTGGGGTAGCAGCGTTTAAATATTAAAATTACATCTTTACATAAACACCTCAAACTGGTATTCAGCAAAGGGGAGAGGGGAGAACAACTAAGTTCTTTCAGCCTCTCTCTAAGCTTACCAAGGTTTACTTCTTGTTTTGCACTAGCAAAAAGCAAGTTGAAATGTGGATGCTTTTCCATACAGAAACAAACATGAGCAATTTTTTTTGCAATATATGCCTGAATGCTACTGTTCTGCTCTCCCAAAGTGTCTTGCATATTTTAAGCCTGACATTATCAATGGAAAATATACTTGTCTGAATAAGTTCACTGTATGAGAGAAAAGAAGAAACGAGAAATTACTTTTCAAAACTACTGAGAATATAAGCTTAAATAATTGTCCACATTTGAGATTAACACTGTGTTTTCCTATTTCCAATGAAAAGAAACCCCAAAATGTTGAAGACCTTAGGCTGTGGCCTTATACATATTCAAAATGTGCACAGTTTATTCATCTGTGTTTCAAAGGAGACAGAAATCTTCAGTTATCACTTCAGACATGTTCTGGATGCTATGGGCTGTCGCTACATTACTAGAAAGATCATGTAGTGTGGTTATGCTTTACTTTAAAGAGTTTTATTGTCACTTATGGTTTTAGCTTTTTTTTTTTTTTTTTTTATTCTCCCTACAATTTCCATCTAGGAGCAGAAATATTTGTGTAAGTGGATGTTGCTCCTGTTTCAACCAGTTTCAATTATGTATGAAAGATTTCATCATGTCATTTACAAAAAGTTCGATTTTTAGTGTCATTTATTTGATCATATTATTAGCAGTTTTAGAATCACAGGAAGTGGTAGAAAGCATATTTTGAGCAGTATAGCAGTATACAGTAGTGGGGACCTGCTTTTCCCAAAAGCCATTTTCAAGAGCGGTTTCCCTGAGAATGCAGCCATGAAGATGTTTCTCATTATCACCTTTACCTTGCTTCAGGCAAAGCTTTAGGATGCAATAAAATATCTGCTTTTTTCTTTTTTAATTTTTTTTTTCCACATTCAGTTGTCTTATAAAGCTTCAGGAGAAAACTGATTTTAAAATAACTGCCTCTCTTTGTAGGCTGGTCTGAGACAGTGAATTTTGGTGTTTCTTTGTGTGTTTTGTGGGGAGTTTTTTTTCTTTGATTTTTATTTGGACTGTGTGTTTGGGTTTCTTGGGGTGGTTTTTTTTGTTGGTTTTATGGTAATTTTTTTCCCCTTGCCCTCCCCTCTGTGTACCTCCCCCTTCCCTACTGAAGAAGTGGAGGTGTGTGTTCTGGAAATGATCTGGTAAATCTGGAATTTTGTGTTTCACTGAGGTCTTTTTGTACCTGTAAGTCCTAATTTATACCCAAGTTGCACTGCCTTGTATGTCTAGTTCCTCTGTAAACCTTTTCTATAAATTTTAGGGGGTTGATTGCCCAGAGATACAGAGACAGGGAAATTGGTAAAAGGTATTGCTGCAAGAGAAGAAAAGCAAGAAAGTGAACTAAATATTCAGTATGTGTCATGACAAAACCATAGATTATGTAGTGTCTCTGTTCTCTTGGAGAAGTGTTTGGGGAATAAAGATGCCTATGAAATTTAATTATCTTGAAAAATGAGGAAGGAACTGGTGTGTCAGTGGGGGAGATATTTACTTCCTGGCAGAATTTGCTCATTTTCAAGAGGGAGCTGACCAGTGGTAGTTTGTGCATATCCATAAACCTGCTTTTTTTTTTTTAAACCTTGGAACAGTGACTGCTCTGGTACAGTACCAACCATTCAGACTGATCATCCAGATGTTGAATTAAAATCGTTGAGGGAATAAAAAAGCTGAATAGTACAAAAATCAATCTGTAGCTTAATACTGATTTCATAGCTTAATTAAAGGGTAAGGTGAATAACCTATTGCAGAGGCTTTCTTCTGAAATAAAAGGAGGAAAAGAAAAGGGTCACAATCATGAGTCTCTATTCTTCTGTCTCTGTCTAGGGTGACTACTATTGGAGGCTTAATATATAATTTCAGTAACATAATTACCACCCTTAGATTTATCATAGCTTTGTCGAACACTACAGAAAACATGAGGGCATGAAAAAAAAACGCACTTCATAACAATCAAATATTTTTTATTGGATCCAGACAGAAATTATAGAAAACAATGGCATAGATTAGCAGTGTTGGTTTCCATCTATAAAACTTACAGAAACTACAAAGTGCAAACAAAAGGAAGCACACAGCTAAGGCATTCATCCAGGAATAATTTCATACAGAATGATCTGTTGGGAGGTTTTAAGTGACAGGGGTTCAGGAAAAAAACCCACCCAGCATTTCTAGGTAATTTGTCATGTAAGTAGTATAACTCACTTATCACTTATACTTCCTTTTCTCCTCTATCACCAATTCTAATCTAAATGAGCTGGGAAGTGACTGCAGTAATTTCATTCAGAAGGCTAATTAGCAGCTTAAACTACTGATTTTGGGGAGTTTTGTTGAGATGGGTGTATCCCAGGTGCAGTTTTAAGGAACGTGTTCTCCATATGAAAACCTGGCACTCAACAACGTTCTCACTTAAAAATGAGGTGAAATGAGCATAGGGACTGGTTTAACCTCTTTAACAATCACTGTGCTGAGACAGTTTCTGGCACTCTGAGCAGTCATGTTCCTCAGTACAGGCTTCTTTATATTCATCTTTCATCTGTCTTGTAGACTGTAAATTCTGCGATCCAGAACCATCTTTCATCAGTGTTTTGTACAAGACTAGCACAGTGAGTTTTGAGCCAGGACTTCAATATGAATAATAAATGCAGTTCTGATAAAGTATGCTTCTGAAAATAGAAAAAAAAAAAAAGATTCAATGCAACAAAATATCAATGGCTTTTATGATGTTATATAGACAAGTTGAAACATTTGGATTTGTTCTGCACCAGCCCTGCTGAGAAACACAAGCAAACACTAATTGTTTATTGTCTCTCACATGCTGCTAAGTGGATGTCCATGGGACAATTTGAAAAATGAAGTCAGTGCTACCCTTGTATCCATGCAGCTCGCTGATCACAGGTCGCCCATTGGAAGACAGATAGTATTAGTAAATACTGGCAAACAATTCTGTAATAAAATCATGTTTCTGTCCTAGTAACAGAGATCCAGTCTAATGATGCCAGTAACAGGTGTGTATGGTGAAATAATGTCACCCATTGGGTCCATAATTTCAGTAAGATCAATTTATAATATATACATTCTTATAAAATAATTTTCTGAATTGTGAGGGACATGGTAAGAATTATGTAAACATGAGCAAAACAAAGGCTTTCAAGTTACCTTTGTCAGTTCTTGTTCAGTTTTTCAGTTTTTTAAACAGACTGTTCTCCTTACCTGCAGCCAGGTTGTAGAATTCAAACCAGTCCTCAGCTTTGTGCTCAGTTTCCTATGCCTTTTGAAGTAATCTCCAGTAAGGGCATCCCACATGTGCACAGACAGCTCCACTTCCCTTTTCTGCACTGTAAAGGTAACACTCCTTTCAAGTGAATGTTCCTGTAAGAAGGAAGACAGAAGTTTTCAGGAGGAGAAAGGGTGGTAATATCTATTCTAAGTGAGAATCAGTGGCAGTTTGCTTGTTAAAACCAACAAAACAAGTGAAGAATTAATTCAATTGTAGGACAAGAAATTAATACAGAACTTTGTTTGGGTTTGCTGTAAGCCACATGGTTCCCCTAAGAACCAAAGAGGGGGAGCCCCACCCTTGTAATGACTAATGAAATTAATCACTGTAATTCCTAGGAGCTCAAATGTCAGCCTGGCAGAGCAACATTCTGTATCCTCATAACAACAAGAAAAATATTTGTTCAATTTTGAGAAATTGGGGGAAGAGTGAGTTGCTGTTGTGTGTAATGTTTGCTTTAAGTCCTTAATCTGGTAGATGAAGGAGGTGAGCAGGATAACATGTAGTGGAAAAGCACATATAGTTTCCAGTTCTTTAGGGACAGAGTTGCCTGGAGGTGGTTTCTTTTATATGGATGAGCAGCACACTAGACAAATATACTGAGAATATCCTGTCCCTTTTGGGTTTTTTTTTTTTTTTTTTTTTTTTTTTTTGTTTTGTTTTGTTTTTATAAAGTGAGGCAGTATTGTGAACAGGCTTTTAAATTTTATTCTGCTCTGTAGGGTTAGCACCTCTCTTCATCACACATTGCTGTAACCTGCTTAGTGCATAAATTTCTCTTTAATCATTCAGGTACCTTCTTCATTGCTGACCTGCCATCTGTAATATGACCAGGAGAGGTGTAATACTGTAGATTTTATCTCTGCATTATTGATGAAAATGTTCTAGGGTATTTTGTTTGGTTAGTTGCCATAGTTGAAAAAATGAAAAATACTTTTTTCCATATTTTTGCCTGCATTAAATTGTTACATGTTGAAAGGTTGTATGCTAGTGACATAGACATCCCAATGACTTTAACAACTTAGATCTAAGCAGTTGCTCTTTGTCCAAGCACTAAACAAACTCGGTGTTGGTATATTGTAAAACAAGATTTTGTGAACCTTCAACAGCTTGAAGTCACTGCTTTGATTTGTTAATCTCTTGTGTTAGATAATTAGGATAGAAGATTGTTGGGCTACAGTATGAAATAGATTTTATCATATTTGCCTTTTATTTAGCTGGATTTGGAAAAGATATAACTCCAAATATGAATCTATGCCCACTGGCTCAGAGAAGTTGGACAGGTTGCCAAAGGTGAAACACAGAATGCTGTTTAAAAAAACTGGAACCAAGCTCAAAAAACTGTTTCAAGGTGGTGACAAGTTGCATCCCCAGGCAAGCTCTGTTACTGTGAAGGCTGTTTTAATCAGACCTACCTTCTTAACTGTCCTCCGGAGTATGATGGCTGCCTGTGCCAGGAAAGGTGTTCAGGTTTTGCACATGCATTGTGTTCATGCAGCAGAAACTGGAATTTAGCAAAGATTAGGTAGGATTAAGCTGGGGGAATAAACAGTGAATGAGGGGGGATGTGTGGGGGTGTGCCACTGGGGTAACAGCAGGGAGGATGCAGGAGTGCAAGATGGGGAAAAAGGAGTGAGAAGGAAGAGCTGGTGCAGTGGGAGCTAAGGACTAAGGGGTGGCAGTGGGGCACGGGTGGTTATTGAGAGGTGCTGGGGAGGATGGAGATGTGCACACAGGCTGCTGGCTAGCAGCTCCTGGCACTTGGAGGAGGAGGCTATAGGGATGAGTTTGCTGCCAGCTGGCTATGGGGGCTGTTCTGAGAAAAGGATATGAGAGGAAGTGGGTTTTGGGGGCAAGACGCTCACAGGGTAATTTCTTGGGGCTTACCATGGTTTGGGTGACCACCTAAATATAGGAGCCCACTCTTCATGACCACCACTTTCAGAGCAGAGTTGCTTCTGCTTATTTCACTTCGTGAGCAAAGGTGATTGGGTCAGTAAAAAGAATTTTCAGCATGTTCTCAAATGCAACTTATTCATCTTGGAGAGAACGGAGGTGGCGAGGTGATCTTAGAATTAGTGCCTGCCTTCTGCTCTCTTTTTTTGAGGGCTGTGTGTGTTTGCCAAGATGTAGGGTAATGTTGAAAAGGATAATTAATTAAACAAGCAAGATCTTTAATTGCAGGGGGCCTTTATACTTCTGTCAGCATGCTTTTAAAAATGACTTGTGCCATCACACTTCTGTGACTAGGGAAAATACTGTTTCCTGCTTTTTCAGGCAAAATAAGGGCAGATAGTTCAATACAATGTGATAGGGTGTTGATGCCTCTATGACATCAGTGCTGAGTATCAGTGGTACCAGTGAAGGGATCCTGATGGCTGTCACACTGCTCTGCTGTGGAGTCCTTTGTCCCTGTGCACAAAGGTCACATAGATTTTTGCTTGGGTCTTGCAGTGAAATATCCATCAATTGTAAACTTATTGGCAGCCCAAAAGCCAAAAGAGGCCTGAGCCTGTAGATTATAGTGCTCTTTGCACAGCTGTGGAGGTGAGCACCAAATGCTGTCAGATACTCCTGGTAGCACTGCTGACCTGGGGAATGTGTGCCTGCACTCCGGGGTGCTTACATGTTCAGAAACCTTTGTTTAGAAATTCCTCCAGCAGCTCCTTTACAAGCCTCATCTCTTAGAAAACTAATCCCTGTTGTAATGCACATAACAATAACAAGATATGGATCAGTGACAGATGGATACTTTGGTACTTGGCATATGGTGTGTTATGAGCCTGCTCCCATGATATTGAAGCTGATCAGTCTTTCCGTTGAATTCACTGAGCTTTGGATCAGGCCCTGGGAAAAAATGAGTGTAATTCTAAAGACAGCTTGAAACTGAAAGGGGGAAAAAAATAAAATCACTTTAAACCTCTTTTTTTTGTCTCTGTAGAAGTCTGTGGTTTTTGGTTATGTATTGTAACGGAGTCAGAAAGACACTCATATGGGATCATACCAATTAAGAGAACTCCGCAAGGGGAAAAAAACTTCTTCATAGTGTATAAATCTTTAGCTTTAATAAGTGATGTTTGAGGGTTAGAACCTGACTGACTTTGCAGGCAGTGAGGCATAACAAAGCTGGAAATGTTGAAGTGACTGGAAGATATATTCATTATGGCAAACACCTTGCCTCTAAATACTTAAAATTCCCAAGTGGCTCCATTTTAAATGTCCTGAGAGAATACAACTTAGCAAAATTGTCTTTGAGATATTTAGAAATATTTTACTGAATTAATGCCTTATTTTAACATTCTATTAAGAAGTATTTTTATGATTAATAGCACACAGTTAATTTGCGTAAATAAATGTGTTTAAAATTTGACTGTGTCACAAAAAAATTATAGTTTGAATGATTTCTTATACAAAACTTGATGTGAATTTGTTTGATTCTCATTGCTTGCATCAAATGCATAAGATTCACCATAGGCAGCTTACAACAAAAATGTCTTATTGACAAAGACAACTGTGTGGTATTTAATGGATCATATAATTCATCATTTACCATGAATGGAAGGTTGCTCCCTAATAAGAACACACAAAAAAAGAGATTTGTAGGGAATGTGGTTTTGATATTGAGTAACCCACAGTCTTTTTTTTTGTTACTTTGCTGTTGAGAGATGATGCCAAGCCTAATGAATCATTTCTTTGTTGCTACCCTCTGTCAGGCACCTGCTCAGAACCTGGGCTCATTTCCAGAGGTGGCTTTGGTGGTAGAATAGCAGGTTGGAAGGGACCTTAAGAATTATCTTGTCCAAATTTTCCTGGCAAAATACAGTTTAGACAAGATGGGTCAACATCCAGATGTGACACATTGCCAGTTGGAAAAGGAGCTGTTTGTCACCACCCTCTCTGGGTGTGACCAGTGAGCCAGTTCCCCACCCACCACATGGAGCACTTGTCCAACCCATAATACATCAGCTTTTTTAGGAGGGGACTGTGGGAAACCACATCAAAAGCTTTGGGGAAGTCCAGGTAGACAACATCCATGTCTCACCCCACATCCACTGAGCAGGTTGCTTTGTTGTATGAGGTGATCAGGCTTGTCAAGCACAGTTTGCCCTTGGTGAATCCATGTTGTCTTTTCCAATCGTGCTTCATCTGACCGGCGATAGCCCCCAACAGGGATTTGTTCCATAACTTTCCTAGGGACTGAAAGAAGACTGATGGGCCTCTAATTGTCTAGATCCTCTCATCTCTGCATGCACTGGTGGATGCCCTTGTAGTTCCCAGCAGATATTTATCCACTCTTCCACATCTGGAACAATTCTCCTATGGTTTTGAGCAGACTCTGAAGCTCACACTGAAGCCAAGGGGGTGCTCCACTCACTTCCCTTACCTTTAAAGGGGATGAGCTGTTTTTGTGCTTCTATTGGAGAATTCCTGAAAAACTCCCAGCACTCACCAGCTTCTTTAGCCTCCATGAAAGATCTCACAGAGTCCCTCTCAATAGGGCTCTGAGCAATCTGCAGTATTAAGTTTTTCCTTGGAGATGACCCCTCTGACCATGACCCAGAGGTGTTTGATAAGGGCACCCACAATTGCCGTAGCTGACTTATATACATTGAAGGTTCTCCTTAGCATAGAATGCAACAACTCCTCTTCTTCCTTGCCTTTCTCTATAAACAGCCTAGAACCATCCATCCTGTCCTCCAGGCATGTGGGACACAGGCCCCTCTCCCAGAATCCAGCTGCTCCTGAGGTGCTTTGGTGCCTACTTTTCCTTAAAGCCACACGATGAAATGTTTTGCATCCAGGCTTGTGCTCCAAATGTGTGACCATTTTATCATGAGATCATATTTACTGTTCAGTGCTGCTCCCTTTTTTATTTACACATGATAACGTTAGAACAGTGGCTCATTCTCTTTGGAAATAAAAATAACTCCAAGATGTGGTTACTAATGAAGAAAACCATGAATTTTGCTTATATATGGACAAAGTTTTAATTTTTCTTTCCTCCTGGATTGTATTGCTTGAGTTCTGTCTGTAGTATTTAGGGAAATACCATTTTTTTTTTTCTGGTGTGCACTAATTTCTATTTAATGGGTTATTATATTTTATAGCGCTTTTTTGATATAAGCAAAAGAACTTAGCTTGTCACTAGATTAACTCCATGATAGGGAAATGTGTTGTGCTCTTCATAATGTCCTGTTTTGAATGAGAATTACATGTATTTTATCAAAACATGCAGAGATTACTTGATTTAAATGCTGATTGAGAAATTTCAAGTCTCTCCTGAATGGGCACAGCAAGATGCTGGTAGAGCAGTGCATTCCAAATAGCTTGACTGTGGTTTCCTTCTCTTCACAGTTGTTCAGAACACATAAAGAATTTGGAAGCACTGTAGTGAGGGATTTCATGTTGCTGGTTCTGGAATTCCTCCAGAAGGCGTTTATAATAGGCTTCTCTGGGAGGGCCATGAACTGTAAAGATGTGATCAGCACTGACTGGCTGTCCCCTAGGCTGGCTCCTTCTTCTGTTTTGCCTTACCATTCCCACAGTATGTTTTTGTGGTACCAATTCCAAAATAATCTAGAAATCAAAGATAGTTGAGTACAAACAGTAGCAGACTAGAAATGCATGATCTCTGAAATGCATGCTTCTGAAACCTGCTGGCCTGAGGAATCATTCCTCTGCTGTTCATCACCTTTCCCAAAAAAGTAAAGAGCATAACATTTGTATTGCTCTCACTGGGGCTGGAATTAAATTGTTCCTTTGATGATTTTGCTCTACTAAAAGGTTGTAACCTGTTTTGTTTTTCCTACTCTTTTACAACTAGATATAAATGGACAAACTTGAAGCTTTCAAACACCCACAGCTACTGAAATCCATGAGGTTCTGTAATTCTGAAGGGTAATAACTGGCTTCAAACTTCATAGTATAGTTTTCAAAAATTATAAGCAGATAGAGTAAGCAAAATTGCATACAGAATTTCTAACAGGTTGTAGGGGAAAATTCAGAGAAGAGAAGCTGTAGTCTCCAGGCTTGTGTATAATGCTGGGAAATTGAACAGTGGTTTCTAGTTTGGTCTCTCCCTGCTTTGTTGTGTGCCTTTGGGGAAGCTGCTGGACATGTGTGCTTGCTCTCTGTACTGCAGAGATAGCACTGAGTTACCTCTCCCTGGAGAGTGCTGGGGTAACAGGTAACATGTCCACAGGACTCTGCATACATCAACTCCTGGAACTGTTTTCTTCTTGCTCGTTTTTCTTTTCATTCATTCACAGCAGGCCTTGCTTGCAGAATTGTGTAATAAACTGAACCACAATAAAAATTTAATGTGAAATGAAATTAGGCTTATAGATATTGTTACCTTTGTTTACTATACTCCATTGTCACAGGCTCAAAAAAAAAAAAAAAAAGTGTATTACTTTACCAGAGGGAAAACAAAAGGTGGAAGTGTTTTAAAAAAAAGTTGTTGTTCTTTTTTCTCAAATTAGTTTTTAAAATAATTATGTATTTGAATTTAGTACAGAAATAAAAAAAAGACTGTCTGAAATTGCAAAATAAAATTATTTAATCAGTTTTTGGCTACTTATTGCTTGCCTGGTAGTTCTATTACCGTTTTTTAATCTATAATTATTCTGCGTATTTGTTTTTCTGTTATGGATTCATGCACTTGTATGTCTTTGAGGCTAAGATGTACATTTCTGCTCTGTGTCCATTTATGTCATCTGCTCTGTGTGGTTAGACAGTTTGGCCAGAGCAGTTTCAGCACGCAAGCAGTAAAAATAATGAAAATGAATCTCTTTTGCTTAAGAAGCTTTTGATGACTCCCAAGTTTTGGATGGAGCTGTGCCGTGGGATTCCAGACGCCACCTGTCGGGGATGCTGGAGCCTGCGAGCGGCTCCGGCCGTGCGGAGTGCAGGTGCCTGAAATAATAATGCAAGAGATTTTTAATACACGGGGCGTATAACAGAGCATAAGTAATCGGTTTTCTCCAGGTCAGTGGTTTATGCCGAATAACTTGATTTGTTTCACTCTTTTGACTTAAAGCTGTGTTCTGGTCTTCTCCAAAGACGTGGAATTGTTTTAAAAGTAATTGATTTAGTGCTGTAATTTTTGCTTAGGCTCGATTTCCCATGGTTTCCGGAAATCTGATTGCAAGGGCTGTTCTCAGAGGCGCTGGGCAAAGCCTCTGCCTCGAGGAGCCAGGCTCCAAGAGGAGCTGAGTGGCTGGGAAGGAGCTGGGCTCAGGCTCCTGGGCGAGGCCAGGCGCACTCGGAGTGGCTCCTTCTGCTCCTGCTCTTTCACCCAAGAAATGCCTTCCAGTACTTCCTCTGTTTGGTTATAATAGTACCTGCATTGTGTCATTTCTGCTTTCCATTCAAATTAACAGATAGGTAAAAACATGTTGGGGGTTTGGAGTTTTGGTTGGTTGGTTTTGTTTTGGTGGTTTTTTGTTTGTTTTTTGGGGAGAGGAAATGTTCACTAGCATGTTCAGGCTTGAGAAGTGGTGTCCTTCTAAACTAAACCACTATGTAATTTTTTTACTTATTTTTTCTGATAGCAAGGAGGAGTGATAAGCTTATAAACTCAATTAAAATGCCTTGAATTGTTAATTTACATTGTTGTTTTACATTATCTTTAGGCTGATCTCATAACTCCTTTATAAACAGCTGAAGATAATAACTTTCCTAAGGAAAAAAAAAAAACCCTCAGGTCCAAGAACTTTTAATTATTTTTATTTTATTATGTAAAAAGAAAAAAATTACTATTAAATAACATAATTTGTTTTTTTTCCTGGTGTCATATGAGCTCCTTCAGGTACAATAATCTACCCATTGACTATAATTTGTTGTATTATGGCCAAAGAAAAAGAAAAGCTACATATTATTTTGTCTTTTTTGCTGGCACAAGGCATCAGAATGTGTGGACCTTTTACTTATTCTGCTATGGATAAGAATGTATTTTAATTTTTATTAGAAAGTAGCATTGAAAATGCTACTGAGATGAAATATCAAAAACTTTTGTTAAAATATTTTAAAACATTAAGCTCTGGGAAGACTTGCTGCTAATTTTAGTAGTCCAAACTTATTTTCTACATGACTGAATCCAGAGATTAAGTTTCAGTCAATTACTTTAAAATAAGATTGGGTCTGAAGAACATGCAGAGTTTTGGAGACAAGATTTCACCTTTATCAAGCTAAGCACCTCAGTAGTACACATTGTGACTTGAAGTAGAATAATTTTGAATGTGCAGAGTTTCCCAATGGGTTTTTTGTACTTGACTCTCTTATTATGTCCTCAAAGAGAGAGGAGAGAGAATAACTCATCCTCTCTTTGATCCGTTTTGGTTCTGAGGTAAAAGGCATTTTTTAAACTGCAGGATGCATTTGTACTTTATGCAGTTTTCTTTGTAGTTTTGATTGCACTTTGAGTTATTTTATTCCTGATGAAAACAATGTCTGTTTGACCCAAGAGTTTTCCTAGACTGCCATGACTTCTGCAGGCTTGTTCTCTGCAGAAAACTAACCAGACTAACTTGTGTTGGGAACAAAAGAATAAAAATCCCACCTGCCATTTTTAGGCATCCATGTGCTTTGCTGCTTACTCAGCCTGTGTGGAGACCTTAGTTTGCACAGAAACAAAATAACTTCTTTCTTGGTTATTTTTTTTGTTGTTGTTGTTTGTTTGTGGTTGTTTGGTTTTTTGTTCATTTGTTTTGTTTTGTTTTAAATTCACATCCTGTTGATTATGTGCCAGGTCAGAAATACTGTGATCAATTGTCAATTGACCTACTATGAAAAGAAAAAAAAAAAAAAAAAAAAAGGTTTAGCTGGGTTGTGGGCAATTTTTCCTGTACTCATACACATATTCCCAAACTAGCACCATGGGAATATCTTGATTTCTACTTTCTTAAGATTTCTCCTGTGGTGATATGTATTCTAATTCTTGTTTTCTGAATGGAGCTACTCAGCTACTGTTAGTCCTGAGCTGACCTGGCAGATTTAATATCCAACCTTTTCCCAGTTCTGGACTGCTATGTTCTGACTGTAAAATTTAATTTTAGAAACTGTGATGAAAAGTAAAATGGGCAGACAGACTTTTTTGAAACCCTTGGTATTTCTCTGTTGTAAATACAAGAAAAGCAACTTCTGTATTTGATGGTTTATTTTGCAAGGCAGGAGTTTAAATTCGCTTTGGCACTCATGGTCAATGTGAGGCAAATAATTTTTAATAATTAAACATATCTCATTGTCTGGGTAACTCCAAGATCTTTCAAAAAATTAGAAGTTTGTATCTATAAGAATAAGGATGAATGAATCCTCTACCCTCTCCTCTCAGTCCACAAGTGATTGTCATAGAAAAGGCTTAAGATGAGCCAGAAAATTTGGAAATATTTTTCTAAAAAGAAATCTTCATTTTGTGATTTATGGTTGTGTCCTTAAACTAAAGGTTATCCTGTTCCATGGCAAGTTTTCATTTTATTTGGTTTGGGTGAGTAATGTGAGTCACTACTTGCTTCTGAATGCTTCTGTCTGATTTATCATGGGTGACACAGATGTCTGCGTCAGCCCTGCTTTCACCGAGTCTGCCCAATTTCCTTTGGTGGTCTTGGATGTTTATTTTTGTCATGCCTTTGCAAGTCAAGAAAGGCAGGTGATGTTTTTGGGGTGGTTTCTGCAGGAGTCAAAGCCCACAGGACAGAGCAGCCTCCTCTGCAGCCTGTTGCAGGATGGGCAGAGGGGAGCTGGTGTCTGCCAGCTCTGCAGCAGTGGCAGGTGACCCTTCCCGAGTTCCAGGGCCCTCAGGTGAGCTGCACAATGGGAGCTACTTCACGTGGCAGAGCCAGAGTTAGTGAGGCACAGGAAACACCACTCAGAACCAGCAGATGGGGCTTCTCTTCCTAAAGGAGGGATGGAAAGCTGGAAAGTGTTATGACCTTTGATCTTTTGCTATCATTTCAAAAGCATTATGAAACAAACACTGATGGAAAGAGAAAATAAATGTAAACAGATGAACAGAGAATGAATTAATGTGTAAACAAAGTTTTCCAAAGGCAGCTCATATCAAAACTAGTGTGATGTCTTGAGCTGAGGATTTCCAGCAGATTGTGGTGGGAGCCTGAGATGACAGGCTGTTTGTGAGGACTAGATGAGGGGCAGATCTTGGGTTTTATTTGTTTGCTTGTTATATTTTGGTCTAGAGACTTTTCTTAGTAGGTAAACTCTGCCATAGTTTGCTGGTGTGTAAAGCTAGGGAGGCACTGTTGGTGGGAGGAAGAATTAGTTAAATGATTATTCTTAAGAACTTGGTTTCCAGGGGAGCAGAACCACAAGGACACTGACACTGGGGTAGCATGTGAAAGATGGTGTAGTTTGAAAAATGACAAATAAGATGCAAAGATAGTAAATATTGCCAGCTCAGTCATTGTCCAAATGTATCTGCATGTCTGATGTACTAACAGGAGAGGTTCTGTGTGAGACTTGATAAATGTGTTTTTGGAAGATGAGACTTCTGCAGACTTCCCTGGTCTGTCTCAGAAAGTGGAAGGAGCATGTGCTTTTTGGGACAAATGTTCCCTGCAGCTGGAATTGCTGGCTTCCCTCACACCCTCAGCCCCCCCAAAGTCTGCTACAGATTATTTTGAAAGGCTGCCATTTTTCTTAGCCCCTTAGGGCACAAGTCCTTCCACAGGAGTTTATGTACATGTGGAATAAAAAATGAAAACCCAAAGTGAGAAGAGTGAGCACCTGCAGGGCATGGCTGTAGTCTATGTAAACAAGCAGGAAAGAAATGTCTTGGCTTATTTGGCATCTTCTTGTGGAACAGATCAGTTTAGCAGTATGGCAACTCAAACTAAGCATAGCCAACAGTCATTTTTTGAACAAAAATATTTTCTTTTTGCTTCAAATTCAGCTTTTTGTGAGAGTATTTGGATGCAACAGTGATAAAAAATATTACCATGTAAATGAAAAATTAAAATAAGAATTAGCTACACCTATATTTTAATACCTGCTACGTCAAATAGCACTTTTTAGCTTCCATGAGTTATATAAACATTAACTTGAATTCATCGTGCCCTAGAGAGATGTGATATTAGCTTGATAAACAATAATATTAAGTAAATTATTTTTTATTTCCCCCTTGCTGTTTTCATTATTACTTTTCCTGTTTGAAAATTATTTCAGTTATGCAGCTTTGATTTCCACATAAAAAAATTATAAAACCCTGAAACAAATTTATTATCAATTAGGCATGCTTTATTTTATTTAATCCTCTTTCTGTTTGAATGGAATGTCTTCATTCTTTCTGATAGAGTAGGTAAAGTGTATTGATTTCTTAAGTTCTCAATCTAATGGCCAATAACAACTGAAAGGTAGTAAATTGCAGTTTGAAAAGAAAAAAAATCCAACCCATTCCATATTTTGAGAGCTTTCTATGAAATATAGAAAAAAAAGGGTTATATTTATATATATATTATTAAAGATGTATGTGTGTATATATATATATATGATAAATACTTTTATGAAGCTTCAACCTCTATAACTTCTCATTAAATTACAGAAAAAATAGTTTTTTCTTCTGGTTTTGCGTTTAGATTTTCCTGTTTTCTTAGTGAGTGTCACATCCATCTTCTTCCCTTTCGTTCACCCTGGAGTTTATTTTGCCAGCCTTAGTTCTGGGTTACAGTGGAGGAAGGTAGCCTCTAGGAAATACCAGTTTGTACTTCACCATCCGTGAGGCTTCTTCACTGATTGGCATCATGGACCTCCTAATGAAGAAGTTCTGGCAGAAAAAAGCTTCTCCTCACATCTTTCTGCTGTTTCTAATGGTAGGGTATGACTGATATTTACCTAGCAGAGAGCTGGGTAGTGGGTACCTGGATATACAGCACCAGGCAGGATTTATGGCAGAGCTACTCTTAGCAATTTATTTACAGTTGTCTCTCAAACCTAAAATAACTGACTGAGTAGACAGTTCCATAGATATGGTTAAAAGAAATCATCTTAGTCCAGGAGTCTGCTATAAATTCACTGTAAGTTTATAGGCTTCCTTGCTTTCAGATGGCTGTTCCTGAAATGCCTGGCTGCTATTACAATTTCCTGAGCTTCTCAAGGGAGCTGGATATAAACATCACCCGCCCAACAACTTCCTGGCCCTTTGCTTTTCTGCCCTTCACTCTTTTTCATATGTGATTCGATGGGTTGTATAACTAAGTAGATTTTTTTTCTTCCCTGCCTATATTTAGACCTTCATTCTGAGCTATGTCCTCCTGCCACTATGGTTAAAGTACTAATCCTCTTTGTGACTTCCCTGATCACATTTGCCTGTAATCTGGATGGCCGTGGCAATAATGTGTGAGGCAGATTGCAGGAAGCCCTTGCAGCTCGAGGTTTTCCCCGCTGACTGCAGGCTTCCTAGCAGCTGCTGCCTCCTGAGGATGTGTGGCTCTCCAGCCGTGCCCTTGCTAACAGCGACCACTCCTAGGTGTGTGACCCCAGGCAGTAGCTTCTCTGGGTTTGTGAAAGGCATGAAATACAACTTTCTTCTGCAGCATTCTGGCCTGAGTGATACTGTGTTTTATCTTTATTGTATTGGGAGACTGCTGAGTTTTATCTTCTCAGTAGGAACCCAAAAAAACAATATTCTCCCGTTTATTGATGTGCTGCTACTATGAAAAGTAGTTAAATTGGTTAAACAGTTTTAATCACCAGATAAGAAAATCCTGGACCTTGAGGAAAAAATGTGTAGTAGAGAAAATGTGAGCTGCTATTAGGATACTGAGAGATAGAACAATTCAGGATTAGAGAGACAATGTTTACGATGAAAAATAATAGAATTAGGAATAAGCATAAAGCTTTTTAATTTTAGCAGGAAAGGCACCTGCAGTCATTTCTGATAATAGACTGCTGAAGCCAACACTTTCTTTGGGGAGGTATGGAGAAAACAATTCTTTTTCTTTCTAAAAGCTTCTTACAGATTGCTTATGAGGCTTACAGGATTTTAACAATAGATTTCCCGTTAAAATGTGCAAACTATCTTCTTCCCTTGCCATGACAGGGGATGTTAGGCAGTGCCTACCTGAGCACAAAGGGCAGCCCAGCAGGAGCAGATCTGTGGGTCGAGAGTGGGGGTGCTGAGATCCCTTTTGTCTGTGCCATAGGACACCATGTAAAGGGGTTTCTCTTGGACTAGCTCTAGGCTGCAGCTGCACACACCTAATTAGAACAGAGAGCATTTGAAGATGCCCTATCTAATTTTGTCCAGTTCAGTCAAGTTCACTTTGTTGGAGTGTTCTGTGCTTTGTGAACCAAACCTTGGGAAGGTCAGACATGGGAGCAACTTGCTTTAATTGTGTGCTGTCGAGAGGGGTGTTGACAAATGCTCAGTATGCTCCCATTCTTGCCTCTTCTCCCCATAAGTCATACAAGTGTTTATTGTTATATTTTTATTCCCCCACAGTGTCATGTCTGAGTGTAACTTTGTATTTTAATGTCATCACTGTGAGATTGGCTTACACTGAAAATTTTGTGTGGTTTTCTATGCAGAATTCATGCTTGTAAGCTTTCAGCACAGGGTTATTTCTGCTGTGGTTTTATTCATGTAACTTGTGTATTTCTTGAATAACCAGTCCTGAATATGAAAAAAAGCATAATGGTATATCTATGTATGTTCAACATACTTTGATACATATAATTTATAAATTACAAAATTGTTACTTTAGTCCAGATGGATCATCTTTAAAGATCTTGATTTTGCATCCATGGGCATCAAATGGAAGACAATACCACTGAGGCTGAAGCTATGCAGAGGCAGTTAAAGAAATCAATGAGCAGTAGATTCTAGATGCTGCTGTAGATTCCAGTCGGCAGTGAAGTGCCTCTTTAAGGTGCCAGAAATATTTTGCTCAATCAGAAGTTCCTGATCCATAAGCATGCTTGGCCAAGATTTTCCAAGGAACTTGGGAAGATACCCTGTGGGATTTACAAATGTGTACTAAGTGATTACCCTCAAAGCACTCACTTTAAAGTGGAAGCTAATGGTCAGACCTCCGAAGTATTAAATATCCTTGAATGTCTCTGTGGTATTTTATATAGCATCAGTTTTCTTGGCTTTTTTTGAAAAAGCACTTCTACACCTTTCACCTCATGTGTTTGTGGAACTCTTAAAATCAGAATTATCATCTTACCCTTGATCCTGCTGGTGTACTTTCTAATTGACTATTGAATGCAACCCAATGCAATAATAGATATGCATGTATGAATATTTTTATCTGAAAACCTGGGTGTGTGTCTGGTCTCCTGCTCATAGAGAATGGTATCATTTTTCACTACCTTTATTGAAACTAGCAGGTGCTGGAATCCATTGCTGGGGAAAGAGTGCTCACGCAGGCACAGACAGGATTGACTAAAATAGCATCCAGCCTGTACTGTGGTCAGGTTATTTTTTAGCCATATTTTCTGTTTACCATCCCATTTTCCTCACCTACTTCTTTCTGAATCCTGTGGAAATGAAGGATCAGAATACCATGGTTTCTCATTCTAGCTATGATGTCCTGGACAGCAGAGAGGACGGGGCTGCCTCACCTAGGGCAGCAGCTGAGTGCCAGTGGCCACTCTTGGTCCTGAGGAACCCTCGAGGTTCTTCAACACCAAGTCCCCCTTTATGGGGACCGAGGCTATGACAGACAGGAGCTGGGAGGTGCTTGGGATGTGTTTTTCCTCCTCCCAATACACAGATGAGCCATGGTGGAGGTGGAATATGCTCAGTTTAGCCCCTGCCAAGCTGAGGTGCAGCATTAGTGTCTTTAAGGAAAATCACTAAGAAATAGATATATAAACCATCCAGTTTTGATGGAAATTATTTGGAGAGTACTAAATGCTGTTTCAAAGCAGGAATGAACTTTTGAACCTTTCACTAATTGTCTTAAGTAACGTATTTCTCTTGATATTTATCTGCCAGGTAATCTACAGGGACTGATTTTTTAAGTCAACTAATTAAACCATTATTTATAATGGTTAATTTTCTTTGTGTAGTGTTTTGGAGGAGAAATAACCACACTAAATGAAGAATTGATTTAAAGACTTAAGCTAGCAAGAATAATAGAAAATCTATGGGTGCTTTCTTTATGTTGGTTTCTTGATATATTCTAGAAAGGTCAGTAACTTTAGCTGTAAATTTATGTTCTCCAGAATTGTGTTTCTGCTGATATAGTTTCTCTGGGCTGAATTCTAGTTTTCAATTAGGTTTTCCTTTAATAGTAGCACATGTATAAGGTTAGGTGGAGGTGATGAGATCAAAAATTTGCATTTAACCTGGTGCACTTAATTTCATTCTCCAGAGTACTTTCATATAGACTTATTTTCTGAAAAGATAACTTTAATCTGTATATGTGTCTAAAATTAGACTAAAAGGTCCCCAGTTAAAGACAACCCTGTGTTACCTATTTTATAGAAAAATATGTGCTTTATGTGTGACACAAATAAAATATTGAAAATAATTATGTCAGTGTTCCCACTACCTAGCCACTTTGCCTGTTGGTGCCACGAAATATATATAATATCCTTTGAATCATGTTGCTTCACACTCATTAACAGTTTAAATTACTGAAAGGGAGCAGGGCCATTTTAAATTATGTGGGGCCCCTGAGAAAGCTTTAGAGAGTGTGCCCTAAATTACTGGTCAGAATTAAAAGCACCAAGTGTTTCTGCTGCATCTTCTAGAAACCTAACTCCATGTCTCCAGCCTTCTGTGTCCTCACCTGCCATCCCTCAGTACCAAGTCATGGCCTTCAGCTTTCTCCATCCATCCCACTGCTGCCTCTTGGGTGCTCCCTTCTCTGTGCCCTCCCCAGTGGGGGCAGAGATGCCACCGTACAGCAGCAAGTGCCTCTGAGCCCAGAGATCCACAAGATCCATCTGCAGCCTTCTGCAGGAAAGGAAACCTCCTCAGGACCAGCGATGTGTCTCGCAGGCACTGTGTGCTTCTCTGGTGGTTCTTACTGCACATCTGCAATACCTGATGTGCAGGAACATGCAGGAGGGGCTTGAATTGCTTCCACACCAAAAATATTTTAAGATGTGAAGAATCTAAGCAGTCTCTTGGCACGGTAGTGAATAAGGCTATTTGGGTGTAGAAATGTTATGAAAATATAAATTTTGTTTATTTCATGATAAGAACAAGAGAAATTTTCTCAATGTAGTATTTCTTGAAGTTTAAAGAAAAATTTCCCCTCCCCCCAGAAATGAGTATGATTAATGTTTTTCAGAAAGAGAAAAGGAACCCTGAAGCATTCATAGTCATAGGTATCAGGATTATCTAAGAATATATGTTCTCTCAGGTGGTGGAGGAGTTGAAGTGATAAAATGAGTTTAAGTAAATCCACTTGGGGAGGGAAAGGTGCATTGGGTATTAAGAAAGAATAATTGAATATATTGCAGGGAAAAAACATTGGTACTACTAATATCTGTGTATTGATTTACATTAAGTGAATCTTGACAGTTTTGTTTAATGAAAAAGAGAGTTCATGTTTTAAGAGAAGAAATGTTGTTTGAGGGTCCTCTGGTCATAATTCAGTAAAAAAAGTCAGAAAAACCTTTAAGATCATCAAGTCCCACTGTAAACACAACACTGCAAGTCTTTGAAATAAAAAGCATTTTGCATACTGGTAAAAAGTAGTAGCATTTCTCTTTTTTTTCAGTAGGCACATGGAAAGAGAAGAATTTTGAAGGAAGAAGAAGAAACAAACAAAAAAACCCCAATCACACCCCACATCCCCTCAAATGATAATAATAAAAAGAAATAAGATGCTGGGCATAATAGAAATTAATGGGATTTAACTTGTAGTAATTAATTAATTACATTCTTTCTCTGTGTGTACTTTTCTAGCTGTTCTCATTTAAAGTACGAGGCACAAATTGTATTGTATATTTTTTTCAGCCTCTGAGTTGCTGCTTCTACAACAAACCAGGTGGGTGGTAGCCTGAAATAACTACATTCTCATATCTACTCACTCCCCTTCCTTATGCAGGGGCATCTGATGTGTTTCCTGTGCCTGGTGTGACTCATTGCCTTTGCAGCTCCTGCCCTCGTCCCTCATAGCAGAAGCAGTGGGGTGGGGCTTGGGGAAGGTGTCCCTTGCTGTGGTGCACTTCTCTCGTGGCCAAAGGCTCTGCTGAAGTGACCCCTGTGCAGCCACCAGTGCCAGCCCCACCAGCAGTCCCCAGACTGGACCCCTGCCCACACAGGTTTCCATTAGCAGGGCAAAGCTTTCCAGCCTATTCCTTCTGCTTATTTCTGGGCTGTTTGTAATTTATTAGCACACTTGAGTTTATCTTTGTTAAATTTCAAGTTTATCTACACAAGTAATCTGTCCTGTCTGCCCTGTCATTTGCCTTCCTTCTTCCCTGTGTTGATAATAATAATAATAATAATAATAATAATAATAATAATAATAATAATAATAATAATGCAAAAGAACTTTGTTAAACACTTTCAGAGCACTGAACAGATTATATTTAACTGAAGAGGTAGTAAGAGAAGTGGATGAATTACTGCAAGGAAAACTGTAAAGCTAACCTTTAGGTCATCTATTTTTTCCCCCTCGTTATTATCTATGACTTATTTTGTAAGACCTTGTCCAATGTGAAATCTTGTGAGTAGCCATGCTTCCAACCATACCATGTTCAAGAGAGATTTATTTTCCTTTCATCAAAATGTCCTAATATTTATTTAGAACATGTTGTAGGCTGTGCAGCAAGACTTAAACTTGATGGGAGCCCCCAAGGCAAGGAGAGGATGTTTGAGTGGGTGGTGCTGCAGGTCACTTCATTTTCCAGCTGCTTCACATAATTCAGGGAATGCAACAAACTTGAATTTAATCCATGCAGCATGGCTGTGCTGTTCTCCCTATAAACTGTCCCCTTCTTACTGCTCTCTTCTGCTCCTGATGGTTTGAGATTGGCTGTTTCTAGAGAGATTTTGAGAAATACATATTTCAGTGCACATCAGTTGTGTAAGCTGGGTATAAACTGAAGATCTGTGGGTTTGATCTGCAATAAAACCTCCTCGAGCCTGTGGTGTCATTTCAACAGATGGGACAGGGGGTTGTCTGTAATCTTTTCCATCTTAGTACTGGAGGCTTAGGCTGCAGCTGCAGACTAAGTGTGGATTTGGTCCTTTCTGAACATTCATTGAAGTCAGTAGAAATGAAATACGGCAGAAGTTGCTCCTGGGGTTGCCCATTAAACACAGGTGGGACCCCCGTGGCATTAGCCTAAGGGCCAGTACCTGCTGCTCTGTGCTACCCCTTCATCCAGTCCTGCAGCTTCCCAGCAGGAGCAGGCTGCAGCAGGGCAGGTCTGCTTCTCCAGGGGACTCAAAAGCAAAATAAAAATGTTCCCAGCAGCATTCTAGGACCTATTTTATGGACTTGTAAATGTAAGGATGGGCAGAACAAAGGGACAGCCGTGATAAACACCCAAGTGATTAATCGCAGAGCAGAGGGACTGCTGACTGGGAATGCAGTAAGTGCTTCTGTCACTTAGCTTATTTTCCCTCTCTGGTGGGTAATAACTGGGTATAATATATGGATGCAGTTGAGTACCTGTGCCACTATGTTTTTTAGTTTTATTTCAATATTTTTATGAGAATTCCCTTGCCATCTGTGCGGGACATCGCCACTTTGCCAGTTTGTAAAGAATCAATTATTCCCACAGAATCACAGAATAGTCTGAGTTGGAAGGGACCCAGAAGGATCATCAAGCCCAGCTCTTAAGCAGATGGCCCATACAGGGATTGAACCCACAACCTTGGCAGTGTTAGCACCATACTCTGACCAACTGAGCTAATCCCAGGCTCTTTTCATTGTGGCTAAAACATTGAGAAGTAGCCACCTTCCTACAGCAGTTCGCTGAAAATGAGTAGGGATCTAATGAATGATGATAGCAAAATTCAGGGGGTTTGGATTTTTTTTTTTTTTTTTTAAATATTGACTCTACTACTGGCTGTGACATAAATGGAAGCTACAGTCTGATTCTTTGCATATATTAATGTGGGTGAGTGATCTCCACATAACAGAGTATGTTTTTGAGGAGTTTCAGTTCATAATTGCAGAAGTTTTTTTTCCAGGAGAGTTTTTGACTAAAGTCTCAAAAACATGAAACACTGACTTCCATGTTAAAACAATACACAGATAGTGCTATGTGTTCCTTACAGTTAGACCCTCTAGCTGCCTTCTCAACATTAATTCATCTGAATTTTACAGACTGACTTTTTTTAATGAAGGATGTATTGTGATTGCATTAAGCTTTCCAGACCTAATGTTACTCTGCAGTTGCACATAGGGTTGACAAATCCTGGTCACTGAAGATACTGCTTTAAAAAGAAATAAATAATTCAATCTCTATGAAAATGTCTTCAGGTGAAATCTGGCAAATAATGTGGATGGGGCTCTCGGACAGAAACCAGTGCTGACAGGAGAGCATTGATCTATCACCCCGAGAGATGGGAGGAGTGTGAGACTCGCTTGCGAGGTAATTATTGTTCATTATCATGTTGAACTACCAAAGTGTCAGATGCATTAGGCTCTGTGGTATTGCTTTGGGCATTTCTCCTTAGCAGCTCCTCAGAGCAGTCAAGGGAATAGCCATTTGGATAATATTGGTATGGACACGATTTTTACAGGTTTCATATTTGTAATAAAAAGCGTAGTGCAAATCAGCAGATAGGCAGAATGGGACAGTGTTGAGAATGCATTAAATCACCATGAATTTTATGAAACAAGATGATGAAGAATATTAGAGTAAGACATACAGCAGCTACATCTTACACCTAAAAAGGTGGTTTCCTTTCTCATGTTTATCACATCTCTGATACTTTTTCTTCCTTGTTGGTCTCCAGGTGTCATGCAGTATTTGTAACCTTGATCAGATTTGTCATGAGCTCAAGTTTGTGCTTTTAATTTAGTCCTTTGCACCTTTTGTGTGCTGCACTGTCTTTATTACCCTCCCTCTGTGATTCTAACAGAACATATTAACAT
This sequence comes from Promerops cafer, assembly GCA_013398275.1. Taxonomy (NCBI): domain Eukaryota; kingdom Metazoa; phylum Chordata; class Aves; order Passeriformes; family Nectariniidae; genus Promerops; species Promerops cafer. Next base: position 1,157,506 of record VZSE01003938.1, on the reverse strand, counting down.
TGATTGAAGTCTCCAGCAGCTTGTTCTATGTGCTTCACAGGCTTTTAGTCCTGTATTCGCTTTCAATGTGACAATTAAAATCACTTTAGTTCATGTCACTGGAATTAATTGCCAGCATTGCAGGTGACTGGGAATTCAGCTGGCTCAGGACAGCAGTGGGTTTCATGTCATCATACTTGTGATGGCCTAAAAAGTGAGTAAAGGAGGCTGAAAAATCTCCATGAAGTGATTTGAAGGTTTCTGACTCTAAAAAACTGTAAGGAGATTATGTATTCCTTATAATGTGAAATGCACTTTGAAGTATAAACTGTCCAGGGAAATATTTAGCAGAAACACATTTTTGCCTCACCTCTTAAATATCTACTCAAAATACATATGTAAAGTAATAGGGGCTTAATAGTTGATTGATAAATTGATTTTCCAGCTGCTGACTTCATAAGGAAAAATGTTGACTTTGATATTATGGCATATAACTCAGGATCCACAGGAGCACAGATTTAACTTAGCAGCAGCTGTCAAAGAGGGAAGGGGAATTTCTTTTGATGCCATAGGTATGTGTTAGTCTTCAGCACAGACTGCATTTTATAGCAGTAGTTTTTTGTTTAGTAATTGGATATGGCAGAAGAACAGAAAAATCTGTAAACTTTAGTAGTTTGAATACTGGTGATGATTTAATATAACCCTTAAAAAATTGAAAGAGATATACGAAATAGGGATGATCTTTTTTATTCCTTTGATTTTCATGTCTCTCCTAAAATCTTAGGGACCTTTTCTTTTTTTCTTCATTCTTTCAGTTGGCTTTTAGGGTCTGACTTTGCTGTTTTTCTTAACATAGGACACATGTTAGGAAGCATTTCAGGTTGCTGTTTCCACTGGTCAGTAGGAATTAGGTGACATACAGGAAGATTAGCATTGCTTTTAAAGCTCATTGGTTACAGTTTGGGGAAAAACATGTACCAAGTAGAAAGCTCTGAATATTTGCAAGCACACACTCCTGAGAACACATTTTTAGGATCAGGGCTTTTGCAAAGGTGAAGGATATTGCTCTTTAAGAAAACCTGCTTTTCACTCACCTACGTTTTACGTTGCTTTTAAAATTTTCCTCTACCGCAATTCACTAATTATCTGTCTTCCTGTGATTGTGTTCTCACATTCTCAGGTATATTGATCTGTACATCAAAGGGCATCTCAAAGTAAATATTTGGCAATGTGTTAATAAAAAAAAGAGTGCACACCCAAAAAACCAGAAAAAGCAAGCAAGCAAAACTAAACAAAAAAACCCTCAAACAAACAAAACCAAAATAACCACCAGCACCACCCCCAACAATGTCTAACAAATCCAAGTTTTACAATTTCTCATATGTCATTGGATATCCTTCAGTCTTGTCACTGAGTGCATCTGTGGTTCTGATAACTGAATTACTTCCCTTCTTTACCTAAGCTGGACAATGTATTTTCTGGGAGGTCTCTTTAAATCTACCTTGAACCTTATGTCACCCCATTTGCATCTGTCAGCATCTCCCTGGGCACAGCCAGGTGCCAGAAGCCTGTATTTACCCCTCTCCTGAAGAGGAACACCCTTAAAACATTACCATAACTGATCACTCCATCATTCTCTATGGACTCTCCCAAGAAACTCTATCATGATTCTGACAGAAAATATTTTGGGGGTGCGTTTAGACCAATGGTCATCATTAGTAATAATGATTTGTATGTTTCCACCCTGCTCTGATTTTAATTTGTATCCTGTATGGTCTACAGGTAGTCATAAACATCATTTAGGATGGGCAGCATGTTTTTGCTGGAACTCATGGACAGCAGTGGGGGTTTGTTCCTGCACAGCTTGGTGCAGAACCTTTCACTTGCACCTTGATATAATTTACTGATCAAAATTGGAGAACACCACCCCTCCTTTTCAAGCATGAGGAAATAATGTTGTGTAAGAGGAACAGGAGTCCCCCATTTCCCTTGTCCAGCCTCTGTCTACTTGTCCCAAGGTAGTCTAAGAGCAGGCTTACATGGCCCCCAGTTGGTCCTGGGGCAGGCAGTGCCCTTTGGAAATCCAGCCTCGAAGTTGGGAAGTGTCACCACTTGGGCAGAGGGCTGGTGTCTGAAACAGTCTGTTACCAGAGAAAATAAAAGGTTTTGTTTTGCAGCACCTGTTGCGATTTCAAACTTCATATCTAATTTCTACTCATTAACTGCTATTTCTGTCTTAGCTTATTTTCAGATGACTGAAGAAATCATATTTCTTATACCACAGTGGAGTTATCACACTCCACTGGAGGTTTATTTTTGAAATGCCAGGCCATAACTGTTGCCAGTTTTTATTTTTGTTTAGTTTCTTTGTCTCTTGAATTTCACATTCATTGACAGAAAATACAGATACTCCAGTATCTGTATTTATACTGATTGTCATTTTTCTTTTTCGATGTGTTGCATAATTAATTTTGCTAGCTTGTGATGTTAAGATGCTGAACAAAGGATTTCAGCAACAGTGTTAAATTTGAAATGATAAAAAGTTTTGGCATAAAATTCAACTAAAATTTGACAAAGGATTGGAAAGAATGCTGAAGAATGACCAGGTATTAATTTTATTTTTGTTTGGAGAGTTTTAGAGTTTTAGAATATTTTGCCTTTGCTACTTGCTAGATTCAGATATTGCATTCAAGATCATTACTCAGTAAGGTAATAAAAGAATCTTCCAAGTAAAATAAGAGAATTGTTACAAAGTCCCAATCTTCAAGAGAACTACTTCTAAAGCTTTATAGACATGAAATTAGAGCTGTCAAGATGGGGTGTGGGAGAGAAAAAATGTAATTCTGTTTCAAACTGTGGTTTTTTTTTTTTTCAAAATTCAATTTTCCATTAAAAATATAAGGATATTTTTTATATATAAAAATATAAAGAGAACTTTAATGTCTGCTGACTTTGATTTAGAGTTGTAATTTGTAGCCAGTTTTGGCTGAACGGTTCTATAAAATTGTTAGGGAAAAATTATTTTTTTACTATTTTTTTTCTCCTAACTTGATAGGAAGATATTAGTTTCTGTTCATGTAAATACTCTGTTGTAGCAAAAAGAATGCTGGTTATGTGTCGTTACATGCTTTTCTCTTTCTTCTAATTTTTCTCCCAATTTTTAGAGGGATACAAAAAGTAAGTTTCCGTCAATGCTTTCCCGGAATCAGAAGCTTTAGGTGTTTTTTTTTCAGTTTTGTAGGATTTTCTTTTCTTTGCAGGGTGACATCATGCTTCCTCATACATGAAAGTGAGAAAAGAGTCTTAAATTGTTTTGACAAACACACTGAATGTTTTACCTTTTTAAATTCAAGGTAGGAAAAATTTTATTTATTGTGGGCTTTTTTTTTAACTTCAGTTACTCTAACCAACTGAAATGACAGTGTTGGAGTTTCAAAAATATATCCTGAGGATATTGCATTTATAATATTTGAATAGAGTTTCTTATTCCTAAGAAAACCTTAACTTCATCTACCTAATGTTTTCAAGTTGAAGACTAGGGCCTCTCTTCTACCTTTTGGAAACTCAGTGGCAAAGAATATTTACTTTCACAGAACTCTTCCAAAATGCCTAGGAAATAATCTTCTAGCAGGTTCCCTATTCTGTGAGCTGGTGTACTTGCAATAGTTTATTTTATACCATTTGACAACTTGAGGTGCAATTTTGTGGCTCCAGAGACAAAAAATGTCTACTATGCAAAGGGCATGTTTTCAAAGTGCTCTGTCTAAACAAAAAATTAAAAAAACAAAACAAAACAAACACAGCTTGCCTGTGTAGAAAGTCTTTATCAGAATGGCTCTTTTTTCCATAGCTATTAGGACAAATATATATATACTTTTAGAAATAGCAAGAGATTGGTGGGATGACAGCACCAAACACAACAGAAGGACACAAATCTGCTATTTTTCAAGAAAAATTTCTAGCAGAGAAGAGTCAGCAATATACCACTATTGTTCCTTTTTTTTTTTTTTGTTGCATGTGTGTGTTAGATGATCTTGATGGCAGAGTATGTGTTAAGATTCTCCTGCTGCTTTTCCATGCTGTGTGACAAAAACACTCCAGGAAAAACATGCTGAAGTGCTCTTGAGGGTGGGCAGTGAGGCTCTTACAAGGTGTGAAGCATGAGGAGATGGGGGAGTTGGTGCAACTGCTTGGCACGTTGGGAGCTGTTGTGCAACTCGATGGAGCTGTGCAGGCAAGGATGTGTTTGGCACTTCCTCTGGGATGGGGAAGTTGTGGGGAACCCTTAACTCCTGATGAAGTCCATTAAAATAAAGGATATATTCTACTGTGTAAAATAAAGGCCTGTAGCTTAAAAAACACTCGATGAGAACAGAAAGTGGTTTGAGTCTAAGTACACCTTTTTGAGCTCATATCTGAGCTTGAAACTTAAGGGCAGTTTATGATGCCCGTCTTAGCTTTAAGGGCTATTTATGATAAATGCCCAGAGGACTTAGCTTTAGAAGCATCTCTCTTGCCAAAATCAGATTGTTTGCTACAAAGTAGGAAACCAATTTCATGATCAGAACATCAGAAAGCACACAGAGGAAATCTTTCATGGCTGTCATTAGTCATATTTAGTTTTCAGTATTATGGAATCTGGTTTATGTTTTATATAGGCCTCCTGCTGAAGATGTCTTTATTTTATCAGCCAATTTCTGCTTTTTTGCCCTTCCCTAGAGGTCCTGCACTAAAGGAAATCTGTTGATCATTGCTGGATTATATTCATGTGCTTTCCATCTTCAGGTTAGCTCCTCTGTTCTTCTCTGTGTTGATTCATAAGTTCATAATTCCTATCTTCTTTTTTTTTTATGTTATTTTTGTGGTGTAAATAACTTTATTTTTATTTTTTCACCTCAGAAACTAATTTTTGCTTATTGCAGCAGCTCTGTGTTCTGGAGAATATTCTATTCTTGGTGTTTTACTGCATGTTTGACAAAAAGATAATTTCTTGACCTCTTCAAGTGAATACAAATATGGTTTCCCGTTGCCAGAGAAAAAAATGCTTTTCTATTGTCAGAAACAAATTATTGAACTCTGACCAAAAATATCTTACTAATCCTTATCCACTATATTTGATATCCACTATATTTGATATCCACTGATCAACTCCATATTTTATTATCTCATGTGGATAAGTCTTTGGTTGAAGTTACTTCATAACTTACTTGTGTGGACTTTCTGGAGGTTTTTGAGAACAATTCCAATTTTGTTGTTTGGTTGGTTTTTTGTTTGGATTTTGTGTTTCTTTGGGGTTTTTTTTAGTTATTTTGGTTTATCTCATATAGTGCAACACATGTATTGGTGAGGTAAAATGTATAATACGTTTGAGAGACAAAATAATAGAAAACAACACTTGCATTGTTTGATGCTTCCTGAGAAAGTAGGTGTACTGTTCCATTATTGTTCCTTTGTAGGAGTAATTTGCTTTATTGCTCTTGCATTCTTTCCTGTTTCTCAAAGGGTTCCATATGGCAGTGAGACAATGGCCATATATGAGCATGTGTTTAACTGAATTGAATTCTAACTTGACGTGAAGATTCAAAGAAATGGATCGTCTTAATGGTTTGTTGCAATATATCAATAGCAGTCTGTATGTGCCAATAAATCAGTCTAAGAAAGCTCCTGGAAACGAGTGGTTTACCTGTTATGTAAGAAGAAAGCTTTGCATTTTTAAAGCAATTTTCATCTGCTGCTACGGAAGGGTAACAGATGCATTATGCATGATGCTCTTTCTCACTGGAGTGCAGATTTTTTTCTGACTTTCTTGCATTCACACAGTGATCTCCCAAGCACCAAGCCTCTCAGGCTTCATTTTCATTTTGCTTAACACACCTTTATTTGGCATCACAGCTCTGGTTAATACAAGTGACAAGGTAGATTTTTTGATGTGACTGTTCCTGTTTTGAGTGCCTGAACAGATTGAGTGCGGCAGGGGAGGAGGGGTGGCGTGATTTGGGTTTGTTTTGTTAAAAAGACAGTGAAGTCTTCCCAGTTTCCTCCCTCTGTAGTAACTCTCTCTATGGCTGTCTCACTGCTCCAGAGTTACAGACAGTAATAAACTCCACCCTGAACTTTATTAATTAGACCATGGAGGAGATAAAAGTTAAAGACAGAGGGAATGCTTTCAGTGACAAGCTGCAGCATTAATGAATACTGAGCGATGGAACAGGCTGTTCTAACCTCGAAAAAGCATTGGTCAGACTTTGACTGCTGTTTCCCACCTCTCTAAATTTTCTTTCAGCAAAATCTGGGCAAGTGAAACAACAGGAGGAGGGAATGGCTCCAGCTGAACAACTGACATGCCTCCTTATATTTGCTCCTGTGTTCATTGCAAGTGTGGGGGTGTGGAATCCCAAAAGATAAGGGGTGAGTGTGTATGTCTCAAACACTGATAGCTGGATGGCCGTGGAGCCAGCCAAGGACTGTTGGGAACAACAAGAATTGTTGGTAATAACATGCCCCACGCATGGGAAAGAGCAAGGTGCAGCTGGAGAAGGGGGTCATCTGGAGGTAGGGTAGCACTTTTCTGGGACAAACATCCTTGTTCTAGTTCCTGGAGCACAACACAGTTCAGCGCAAGAGAAGGAATGAGGTTGAGAAGTAGGCAGGGACTGCAGGGTGATCAGGACCACCCAAGACACCCAAAGCTTCTGACCCATTTCCAGAAAGGTCTGGAAGAATGGACATGATAACTAATTTGCATAGAAAGCAAGAAACTTACCTTTAGGGCAGGTATATATAAAGACACCTATATAGAGGTACCCCCACCAAGTCTGGCTGTGCACCCCAGGACCCTGGACATTGGCTGTACCAATGTTGGAACAAGCACTGATGATGTCTTTTTCTCTCTTTCTTCCTTTCTTTGTTTTTTTTCTTTCCTTCTCTCTCCATCTTACCCCTTTATCCAAAACCCACTGCCATTCCCTTATATAGTAGGTCAGGGACTAACATACCAATTTCCATGCCAAGGGTGTAATTTAACACTAAAACTTAGTGAGTTTTTGCGGATCCTCTGATTTCTGTTATTCTTTTAACCACGAGCATTTATGAATCTTAGGTGCTCCCTTCTCCTTAAGGGTGGAATATCACAGGAGGTTAATTTTGCTTTGTCTTAGGATTGTAATGTAGAATTATAAAATCATTAAGGTTGGAAAAGACCTCCAAAATCGAGTCTAGCCATTAACCCAGCCACCACCATGTGTGCCACTAAACCATAAACCCAAGAGCCACATCTGAGCACTGATTCCACCACTTCCCTGGGCACCTGTTCCAATGCCTCTCATCACCCTTTCCATGTAGAAATTTTTTCCTAATACGTTGGGGTAGGGACTATATGGGCTTATATGCATCAGTTCTGTGTAGGGCAATGGAGTCTCAGCCTGACAACTATTATTAAATCCTGACAGTAGGTACTTGAATTATTATTCTATTCAATTCTATGTGTTTTACATAAATTATAAAAGTGGTAGCACTTTAGGTTTGGGTTTTTTTTTTGCTGTTTCATGGTTGTTTTTAACCAAAGGCCATGTTTTTGTGTAAAAAAAATTCCTTTAATTTGTATTTTCTCCACTTGTACTTAAAAATGAGAAATTGCAATGAGGCACCACAGGATCTGAGTAAGGGTGTAATAATTTACACGTATGTTAAGCAGTCATTAGTATAGTGCCTAGCAACACAGCAGGCATGACTTATTACACAATACAGTGTTTGCTTATTGCCTAAGTGGAAGGCAAAGCAGTTCTAACTGATTACATGTTACAGAGCTCAGTTGCAATAGTCAATTTCCCCACTGTTTCTCGTGCATTTTGCAGGAAAACACTGTGATAGTGTTATGAATCAATTACGAAGCACTCATTAGGAGGAAATGTATATTGAATATATTAATCACTTCCATAATAAATTACATAACTGCACAATAAAAGCACGCGTATTCTATTGGTAAATAGCTTATCATAGTCTAAGATTCTTTTTCCCTTTATTACTTAATTAAATCCATAAATAGGAGAGCAAGGTGTTGAGGAAATGCCTTACAGGAGCTCAAGCATGACAAAAGAACACAAAGCTGGGAGGAGTGGCTGATACACCAGAGCTGTGCAGCTCTTCAGAAGGACCTTGGTGGGTTGGAAACATGGGCAGAGAAGAGCTGTCTGAAACTCATCAAAGGCAAGCACTGTGGGGTTCTGCAACTGAGGAAGAGCAACCCCATGCACCAGAACAGGCTGCTGGAAAGTAGCTCTGGGGAGAAGGACCTGATGGCCTGGGGGGTAACAAACTGCCCAGCAGTGCCATTTTTGGCCAAGAGGGCCAGTGGGGTCCTGGGGCGCATTAGGAAGAGCACTGCCAGCAGGCAGAGCGAGGTGATCCTGTTCCTCCCCTCAGGCCTGGTAAGGCCAAATGTGGAGCACCATGCCCAGTTCAGGGCTCCTCAGGACAGGAATGACATGGAGCTCCTGGAATGGGTTCAGTAGATGATAAAGAGGATGAAGGGACTGGAGCATCTCAGTGAAGAAAGGCTGAGGGAGCTGGTACTGTTCAGCCTCTAGAAGAGAGGGCAGAGAGGGGCCCTCATCCCTGTCTGTCAGTGTCTGCAGGGAGGGGTCAGAGGATGGACCAGGCTCTGCTCCGTGGTGCCAGCAATGGGACAAGAGGAATGGGCAGGAACTGAAGTTCCAGCGGAATATGAGGAACAAATTCTTCACTGTGCAGTGACCAAGCACTGAACAGATTTTCCAGAGAGGGTGTGGAGCCTCCCTCCCTGGAGATAACCCAGAACGGTCTGGACACAATCCTGTGCCACGTGCTCTGGGATGACTTTCTTTGAGCAGGGAGGTTAAACCGAATGACCCATCATGATCCCTTCTAACCTCACCCATTCTGTGGTTCTGTGAAAATCATGGGACTGAAAAACTCACATCAGCCTGGGAGCCAGAAGCCACAGATTGAAAAACAGATTTAACAAGAAGCTCAAATCCATCCATGGTCCCCTCTAAATGTCACCTATGGGGACAGTGGGCTGTGTGGGCTAGGCCCTGAGTGGGGGGTGTCAGTGGCAGTGACAGCTGGGTACCATGGGGAGTGTTGCCCCCTGCACCAAGGGGTGCTTTGCTGAAGAGATGGATATCAAGTGGTCTTCACTGGGGTGTGGAGATGTAGCACTGTTAGTATTTCTGTTGTGCCATGTCCATTTAAAGGACTGTTGATTCAGAGTCTGCCTGTGCCACTGCTCCACCTTACACTACAAGTGAAATCAGAACATGCTGGTCTTTTTTCAACCTGTTTGTTCTTTTTTACATATTCTTGTCTCAGTTTGAAAAGACAGTTGTCTGCTAGGGAAGGCAGAAGCCTCCCTTGAAATGGAAAATGTAGACCCCCCCCCCCTCCAAATTTTGAAATTAAGGCACTCAGGCAAAGATAAAGGAATAGAAATAACAGTACTAGGAAAATTAAAAATACAAACACTATAAGAAAAGAAACCACTGACAGAGTCAGAATACCACCTAACACCCTGTTGGTCAGGGTGTTGGTAACAGTCTGATGAAATGGTGGCTGCAGTCCTCCTGGATGTGGTTCTGTTGGAGCAGTGATCCTGTAGAAGGATGTAGGTTTCCTCTGAAGTCTAGTGGTGGTGTAGATAGGCCTGGTCTTTCCTCTGTGAATCCAGTGGGAGAAGGCTCCTGTGGTGTTCCAAATCTCAGATTTTTATTCAGGTAGGAATGCTAGGCTCCTCCCCCTGGGTGGAGCATCTCCCAATGAGACTCAATGGGCTATTAACCAAAGATATCTCCTTGAGGGAGGATTGGTTGTGGAAAAGATAAAGAAAACTGCCCCACCTGGTTTTATCAGGTGACCAATTAACAGGAGATAACTGCCCCATCTTTGACAGATGGTAATAGAATACAAACTCCCAACTGAAGACAATTCTGAAACACAATCACTGTAATGAGTGGAAGTATTTTTCAGTATTGTCTAGGATGTGTTCAAAAATGACCTTCTACTTGTATTTTCTTTTTTATATTAGTGACTGAAAACTTTTAGACACAATTTAGAAAATACATAAAAAATCTGTTCTCTAAGAATGCTTTAAATTTAGGAAAGCATGTATTTAATCAAAATGTTTAGTATGTGTGAGCATTATGGACTTGGAGAAATAAAGCTAATAACTTTCTCATTTAAAAATACACAAAAGAAACAAAATCTGTAAATGATATTTAACAAAAAGTTACCCAATTGACATAGAAAATGTGGATGCAATCACTTGGGAAATGTTATACGGCATGACACTAATGCACCTTTATATTTTACTGTATATAGTATCAAAATAATAATTTCACAGCCTGATGTCCATGACATTTCAAAGTCCTTGAATAAATTTCTTGAATATTTAAAATCAGTAACACATGCTTATCACCTTTTTCATATTCTTCTTGGTATTCCTCCCTCTCAGAATGAAGGGAAAATGAATAATTTTCTCAGTCGAACAGTTTTTGTGTTGTCTCTGACAAGAAGGCTGATAATAAGTTGTACAAATTACATGGAAATATAAAATATGTCTTGCAAAGGGCATGATTTAATGCACATCTCATTTTGGGAGAGGTAGGCATGTATCAGGCTGTGGATAACTCACTGAATCCAGTGAGATAACTTGAATCTGCAATTTAGTAATGTAAATGAAGCTTTAAGAAACTTGAATATCTTCAGCATGAAACAAAAAGAGAGAGCAATCTGGAACATGTAACATTTACTGTGTACCTGTTAACGTCTCCTCAGGAAACAGAGAATATTATCCCGTAATGTGTCTTGGCTGTGCTGGGTTCTGTGAGTTTGCAGAGCTTCCTGGAGCAGAGACAGCCATTCCATCCCAATTTGGACAGACAGTGCATGTGCCAGTAGGTGGCTGTGGTGACGTGCTGCTGCTGTGACTCACTGTCACTGTGATGGAGCCCAGGCCAAAGTCCAGGCTGACCCTGGTGTCCTCTGTGAGTCTTGTGGTGCCACCCTGCAGGTGGAGGTGGCTGGATGGTCCTTTGTCCCTCCCAGAAAACACAAGTACCATAGAACAGAGTGGGGTGGGATTTGTCTGGCTCCTTCCAGATCTACAGAAATAAACACTTGGGGAGAGCCCAGAATGTTTCAGTGGCCCTTCAGGAGCCTTTCTGGTGGCAGCAGCTTTGGCCACCTTTTTGTCCCACAGCAGGAAGAACAAGTTGTGAATGTTGCTGTGGGGAATACCCAAGGCCTGTGGTCCTTCAAAGGGCTTGGCTTGATTTAGTGGAAGCTGGATGGACCAAAGCTCTTGAGCATAACTAAAACATTTATTGCCTGTCATGAAGTCATTTCTGTACATGTGAGTGGGTTTCAGAGTTGTAGCAGGTGTGCCAGAGGCTGCTAAAACCTGTGGTACAAAGGATCCAAGCCATGCTTAATTTGGGTTTTATTAAAAAGGCTTATACTTAATATTTACATTCACGAACAGCATGGTTCATCATTGTCGGGACCCTTTTTTAAAATATGCACTTTACTTGAAGCATATTTTTTAAATCAAAATTTTACCATGGGGTGGTGAGTGGCTGATGGCACCTTTTCTCACAGCATTTCTTAAGGTAGAGAGGCAAACTTCTAAGTTCCTATGGACATGTGAAAAATACTAATTCACTCATTTATAAGGAGTGACATGACATTTCTTTAAAATTGCTGGACATAATCTCTGTTGAAATTCAGTGGCTTATCTAGGGTGCCATAAACGTGAAACTGCTATACATGACACAAGCTTTCAGCAATAAACAATGAAGAACTCTAAGAACAGAGGAACAGAGGCTGTCTAGAGCCTCTTTATGTGCAGAACATTTCATTTAAGAGGTTGTTACAATTATCCACCATTGTACCATTTGCAGTATTTACTCATGTGCATCATTTCTATGTGCTTTTTCATGTCAATTAATGCTTTTCCAAGAGACCTGTACTTGAAAATACAGATGGCTTATGAATCCCTCAGGGCCTTACAGGAACCTTCTACTCCTGGGTCTTACAGTTTTGCCCATCCCATGACTGACAATTGGATGCAATCATGCTGAAAATGTTTAATATGTGAGGATTCACAGAACTTTTTTTCAGCTCTCTACTTTCCCAATGTGTGTGTATACATCAGAGCCACAGACCATGTGTGAAAGCCCCAAAATACACTTCTGCATCAGAAAATTGTAATTTCCACTACTTCATGAGGAATGAAAAGTTCTTCTGAAAGCCAAACTGTATATGAAGCAGGGAGGAAAAAAGTGTCAATTAAGAGATTAAGTTCTTAGAAAAGCATTTCTTATTATGTAAAATACGGTACAAGTCCTGTAGCTAAGTGTACAGATCCATGATGTTGTCTTCTTTGGAAGTTGCATAAATGCAGCAGCATTTTAGATATATGTGGTTTTATAATTAATTTCAGCCTTTGATTGGTGAGGTGCAATGGGATTTCCTTACGAAACACCGAATGGATAATAGAACACAAAAAAAGCATGTCTGTACTTTCTTTTTGTTTTAATCCAAGCAGTCATGCATTATTAAAGGTGAAATCCTTCTGTTTTCATCTAGAAAACAAAATATTCATCTAGAATATATTATAATAATATATATAACAATATATTCATCTAGAAAACAAAGCTAATATTGATTCATTTTCTCTTGCAAATGAGAGAATATAATTTTAACATGTTTAATTGATGCTACTTTATAAACCACATGACCTATATATGCCAGTAATTTGGTCTTGTTCTTTAAAAATCTTGCTCATGAACCACTGTGAAGAAATAAGGGAGAGCAAACAATATTTTTAGCCCTGCCTACAAAAAACCAAAACCAAACCCAACATCCAACAAAGGCACTATACATGATTCTTGCTGGAATTGTTCACCTGGATTTCCAATGAAGAGAATCCCTTTTGTAAGAGTGGTTGTGGGAAAAAGTGGTCTCTTCTTCTATGATGATGTCAGCAGAGAGTATGAGTGCTGAAGTCCCAGTTTCTGGAAATTCAAATTGAACTATTTTCAAGCATAATTGTATGTTGCTTAGATATTTTTCTTTATTAGAAAAAAAAATTGTCAGTAAATAGCCAAATATATTGTTTTGTTTTTATATTTTACTTTGCTTGCTGATGAGACTTTTCAAATTATTCTTTATATTATTTAAGTGACACTGATTTGCATATTTGAGCCGATGCTTTGTGATGTTAGAGGATATATTTGAGAAAAGAATGGAAATGCTGCATTCAGAGCTGCTGCTGCTGAAACAAGCTGGCGTGAATTTGAATCCTGTCCCCAAACTGTATCTAAGCAAAGTCAAGAAAAGTTGATTTAGCATGTCCATGAAAATTCTAGGTAATGTAAGTGTACAGGAATCACTGTTTGAAATACAAACAAATGCCTGGTGTAAAATTGACTGCACAGGAGTGAGTCATTAACCTTGAGAGCAAAACTTGTAAACTTTCATGGAAGTAAGAAGGGCTAGGACATATCTTAGGGCGAGGAGGATGAGTGCTGCAAGGGTGTCCTGCTGCCAAAGGTATAAGGCAGACAAATATACTGACATCAGCTATATATCCTGCATATATTGCTATTAAGTACAAAAACTACTTTTGGGCAGCCACTAAAGAGACATTTGAAATGGGTATGGGACAAGCCAAAATGTAGAATAATCAAAGTGGCAATTATTAAGTCTGAAATATGGAGGTAGGTGAATGCTCTAATTAGCAAGTGTTGCATACACATAAGGTACTGTCTCATGCACACTAGGAAATGAACCGTGTATCTTATTATCTAATAATGTCCCATTTTTTATTGAATGCTAAATGTATTATGATAACTGGAGCAAGTTGTTGAATAGATAATATTTCCTGAAAAAGTATGATGGCATTGGCGGGTGGAGACAGAGATTGGGCTGACATAATAATTCTACACAGGGCTGTGCAGGATATAGTCACACCTAATAGCTATTCCTTTTCAGAAAAAAGCCTAAACTAAACAGACAAAAATAAAAACCAAAAAAAAACCCCCCAAAAAACTCCAACAAAGTCCCCCCAAACCACATACAAATTACAGAATAATAGGGAAATACGCAAGTGCGTTTATTAGAATTTTGGTGCATAAAATTAGAGATTCCTTCTGCTGTAAAACTGAACTCTGCAGGGTATTTTACTTTGTCACATATCTTTTTCCCCCTAGTACTTGCGGGTGGCAGAAGGTTTGTAAGCCCTGGGGTGCTCCTTGGTACACTCCATGTTCAGATGGTGAGAGAAGCACCCCTGCTCCAAGTCCTGGGAAGTGCTTATTCCTCTACCTTTGGACTAGGGTGGGGTCCACCTCATCCATAAATACTTGAAGTTTGCTTCAGAAAAAGGCTGTTTGCTTTTTGGGTTGAAGAGAGAAGGGATATGTTTTTCTTTTTTTTCCTTAAGTAACAGCATGATGAAAACTCTTGTGTAAGTGGGATCTTGATGGATTTAAAAAATAAAAGATAAAAAGACTATTTCATAGTAGCAAAATAATATAAATGGATCTACAAATAAGTGCTTATTTATTTCAGAGCAGTATCCCCTCTCATTAAATATCAGGACAGCTCTTAGCTCTGGGAACTTGAGTGAAAAATAAAACCATTGACAAAAAGCCCTTGAGCTCAATTATCTCACGGGATAAAAATCTTGAGTTGATTCTTTTTATAAGCTAAAATAATAGAACAACATAGTGGTATACAGCTGTTGAAATAACTTCAATTATCTTTTTTTTCCTTTTTTCAGACTGCCAGGTCAGTATTCACCCCTCCCCTCCAAGAAACAAAGTGAAGGGTGTCTCAGTTGCCTGAATTTGCTTAGGGAAGTTATGGTGATTAGGAAGCCACATGGAGATGGTAAAGGTGGTACCTTGACTATGTTGGAGTTGGCAGGAGAAGTTTGAGCATGTGGGATTCAACCTAAAGGTTCTCTTTGGATTCCTATATAATACCTTCTCAACTGAATTAAGCAGAAGCCAGAAGAGAACAGGAAACATGTTAAAAAAAGAAAAAAAAAAAAGAAAAATGTAGCTAGGCAGTAAAAGGAAATTTGTAAGGAACAATTAAGGACATTTATGAGAACAAATGTCTAAACCTAGTTTTCAGGATTTGCTTCATTTTATTGCACTAAAAGGTGGCAGTGAATATTTGTCTAGATCAAGGATATCACGGATAATTATTTCAAGTTAATTCTGCAAACAAAATGTAACATCTCATTAATTCTTACTGTGCCTGATGGTCTGAATTCTGTCTGGTTTAGATACAGATCAAATCGTTACTTTGATTATATCTGTTCTGTTTTCTTCCTGCAGATGCATGCTAAAAAAGATTAATTAACAAAACCAACAGGAGGGCAAGGGAAACACCAGAGCATGGAATTTTGATGGGTATTTCTGTCATTTCTCAAGAATAATTTTTGACTGCAACAGTGTTTGACTGTGCAGCAAATAATAACTGAGTGAAGCGTTATATTTGTCATAGTTATTTTTATGCAAGAGCAGCTGTAAAAATATTATCTGCTGAAACATCTCTTCTGTGAGTACAGTATAGAAAACCTGTGATTTATCTGCAAGTACATGATATGTGTTTAAAATTTGTACTCATGTGTGTGTATATTAACTTAAAAGTACCACAGAGGCCAATTATTTCTAACATCTTGATTTCATGGTCACTATAATTTGTTACTTGTAGGAATAATAGAGGAAAAGAAAGATGAAAAAACTGAAGATTGCATAGGCTTTTATCTTAGCTGTAATTTCAGGAAGTCCTATGTAGTGTGTAAACAAACAAACAAACAAACAAAAAGTGCAAAAAAGCAAAATACATTCCAAAAAGGAGCTGTGTCATGAGTGGTAAGTGGAATTAAAGCATATAGTGAAAAGAAATTTAAAAAAGTTTTGATACAAGTTGGTTCACATTAATAATTGATGAAGACTGCATAAATTGATTTTATTAACTCTTTTTACTTTGATGTGTAATTCATGATTTAAAAAATACAAAATGTCCAAGAAAGCTTCTTTAGAAGATATTAAAATACTTTTTGAATGGTTTATGTTTGGAGATTAGGTTTATTGTTATGATTAGAGATCTGAACAGCTGCCTAATTTAGAACTCAAGTACAAAGAAAATGAATGGCATAATCAGGAAAATCTGAAGTATCCTCTTCCCTTTTTACATTCCTCATTTAAAACCAAAATACACATTACAGAAAACATCTATGCTGTAAACTGACCTATAACTGCTTTATCATGTGTAATTGCTTGATTTGTTTCCATTTTAGAGTAAAAAATTTGAGAGTCTGTTGTGGATCAGAACAACTTCACAGAACCTGACATAAGACCATTGTGATTTTGAGAGCTGAGTATAACTACTTACATACAGCCATTTTTTGTTTTGTTCTGCTGTAGATATTAGTGGTTTTTTTTTTGGTTTTTTTTTTTTTTTTTAATGAGGTACTTGGCTTAGTGAAAATGAAGTTTTAGCTGCTTCAGTAAACCTGTTTTTTCTTCTGCACAAAAAGATGTACCAAGTGATGAAATCAGATATGTCCCGAAACAGTTGTTATAATATTCTGGCTGTCGAGTAACAGACAAAAAGTGATCAGATCACTTCAGTGTTTTTTTTTTCAGACAATATACCTTCATTTAGTATGCTTTTTTTCATGGAATAAATAAAAAAAAAGAGAGACAAATGAGTGGCTCTGAAGAAAATAACCTAGGAGGGAGGAGAACTAGTAGGCAGCAAATGTCTGTGCTGCCTCGCTGTAAGTGCTTAGTTGGTGGTGTCATGCACTCAGCAGCTCTCTGAGGTGCATTGCTGAGGTGTTATCTCCACTTACAGGATCCCTCATTTGACCATCAGCACTGCTTGTGCTGGGATCTCAGGGGAGGAATAAGAAAAAACTCTGAAGATACAATATGCTGCATTTGGTGTCTGATACTAAAACCCATCTCAAACAAGACTTTGGTGAGATTTTACTCACAGAGTCTGACATTAGGTGTTTTTTTTAGTCAGGGAGGACATAACCCATGTAGCAGTATTGTCATGACTTTTTGAAGAATTATGCAGCAAATTGCTTGGCACGTATGGAAATACTGATTTACCTTTTTTTTTTCCCCTCTTTGGCATTTTATTCTCAAAAGATAAATCTCATCAGATAAATACACTGTTATTTCCTAGTGAAACTACCCAAGGTTCGTTTTGGTTTCCTACTACCAGTAATATCATCAGAGATCAGAAGGTAGTACTGTGCAATATGAAAATTATAAATAAACCTTTATGGTGAGGATGCACATTATTTAGAATAGGAAGTAAATTTAAGAGGACCAAAACCACTTCTGCTAACCCAGCATTTGCTTGCAGCCCCCATCAGCCTGTGGTCCCAGCCCTAGAAGGGGCCCCCTTGGCAGTGCTCCAGAGACATCTGTGATTTGGGGAGGAGCAAAAGTTGGAGTGCACAGATGGCATGGGTAAAAAATGACAGGAACAGAGTTCTGGGGCCAAGAATTTGGACCCTGTACTTTCACCAGTTCAAGAGCACACAAGTAGCTGCTTCTGCTTCTTTTTTCATTTCCATGTCTCATATCAACTCAGTGAGAACAGAAGTATGACCTCTACCTCTGTTTGAATGTTCATTTTTATTGCACAGGAATTATGCTGCCGTTAGGGATAGAAGTGCCCTCTTCTATCCTTATGGACTTGGGCAATCATCATGTGCCCTGTTTAAGAAGACTTTTCTAATGCCTTAAGTGGTCCCATAGAGCAGGCCAAAGGGATGGGTGGCCTCAATCTTGCTTGTTATACTCTATAAGTAATATCTCCACTTTGAACCAGAAAGAGAGAAATTCAAACTGCTTTTAATAGCTTTTCTGTAATTAGATACTGATAGCAATAGCTGAGGAAGTGCTGTATGTTTTTTGTGCATATGGTTGCA
The DNA here is from genome assembly GCA_013398275.1 of Promerops cafer. Classification (NCBI taxonomy): domain Eukaryota; kingdom Metazoa; phylum Chordata; class Aves; order Passeriformes; family Nectariniidae; genus Promerops; species Promerops cafer. The sequence continues at coordinate 1,139,523 of VZSE01003938.1, read as the reverse complement.
GGAAACCACTGCTGGTCTGTAGGGTAAGAATGTGTTACAGCCTGAACAGTCATAGCAGAGACCTTGGAAGCACAGACAGAGAAACAAGAGTTACACCACAGGACCATGTATTGATTGGGATGGATGCAACCCAGAGAGATACAGGGCTGAAAGAACTACAAAACCAATATACAAGGACTAATTGTGCTGATGAAACCATTAGTGTGCTGTCTTGGCGGCGTATATCTTGAAAAGTGGTGAGAATAGCAGGAATCTCTTATTGGAGGGAATTCTATATCTTTACTGATGATAAAGAGAGAATGGACCCTTCCATTTAGTTATTTGCCAATGACTGCTTGGAGCCGTGAGTTAAATGTGGATGGCCATTTGTATCAACTGCTGAAAACTGTTCCTAACTAATAACACAGATAAAATTGTCTTTAGATTGTATTTGTGACCCCATAAGAAAAAAAAAAAAATAGTGCTGCTGCTGTGTTGGAGTAGTGTATCCTGTATCCTGTTCAGTAAAGGTACATGCATAGGTATTGTAAACTCTCATTAAAAGCAACAGTAATTTAGTATCTGGTCTAAGGTTTTGCTGATAGTGTTAAATTGGTCTGGTATCCCACTGCTAAATCTGGATGCAACATCTCATTGAAGTAAAGTCTATTTATGTATCATCAAAAAGGTCCTTTGTGTATTAATTATTTCACAGTTTCTTTTGTGAATGTCTTCTCTCTGAACAATCTGCCAGGAGTATACTTATGATAAATATCCATTTTCCCTGACTGAGACTGCTAGCAAAAATACCAAGGTTTTATTGTAATTAGTTCTCATTCAGATCTGCGTATAACCTTTTGATTATATTTCTTATTTCATTTTGGTGCAGATAATTAATACCATATCCTGTAACATGATTTCCTATAAAAACAGACTGTATGTGTTCTTTTTATTTAAGAGTGAAGTGTACCACAGTAATTGAATTTAATAGACTGGAGGATTAAAAGGAGTGCTGTGTCTTGATTACAATGGAGTCTTGCTTTCAGGGTTTCAAGGTACGAGTTGCTTGCCAGGAATGTGCTTTTGTTCAGCCTTTAAGCCTAGATGGACCCTGGGGAATCTCATTTTAAGTGTCTGTGGTGGTTGGTTGGACCTGAACTTGACATCCTTTTCCCCTTTCCTCCTCATGCAATACTGGAAATGAGCTCCCAGCATGGGTGGGGCTTCGAGGCTCTCATGGAAAATAACTCCATGCTTGGCTCTCTCAAGATGTTTTCCCAGCAGCCAGAGTTTTGCTGTGTTTTTCCTCTAAATCCAAAAAACTCCTTGGTCTTTCTGTTCTGCTTGGCCTATTCAGTTGTTGAATTTCTCCAGGTACTTTGCCTCTAATTGTTCTGTTCTGAGCTATTCAGTTGTTGAATTTCTCCAGGTACTTTGCCTCTAATTGTTCTGTTCTGAGCTATTCAGTTGTTGAATTTCTCCAGGTACTTTGCCTCTAATTCCTTCATCTTTAGGAATGACATTTGGTGGAATCTAGTCCACGGAGCAGTTACCTTCATGAGTGGAGTATTTCAAGTGTAATATGATATGCAGACTGTCTCAAGGATCAGAATGAAGGACAGCATAGTCATTTGTCTGACAAAACCAGCTCCTATATAAATCTGTTAACTCTACTTGGCTTTTCAGATAAGTTCAATTCAGCTTTTGACTTGGCTTCCTTTGATTTCTCTTGATTTTTCCCATACTTTTTAATAATTTAAACAATAAAAAAATTATCAATTTTCTTTTACTGTCTGTACTTGCTTTTTTCCATATCTGTTACTAGAAAGAATCCCAATTCTGGTATAACATCTGAAATTCAGACTGACTCTCAACCTGCCATCCACTGGTAAATTATTACATATGGTCTGTATTCTCTCAACTTGTATCTGGTTTCATTTAATTACCTATTTTTAATGGATTGATAATAATGATAATATGATAATAAAATCACTGTTTTGATATCAAGATGATGATTATTTCTACTGTACCAGGCACAACACCGACAAAAACTCAGCCTTCAGGAAACTGTTAAAACAGAATTTGAGATTTGTCATACCATCGATTCAGGAATGAAACAAGAAAACAGAGTGAAAGGAACTGCAGGATTGTGTCAGTGGCAAAATAAATTCACAGTATACTGAAACATTACAAAGCCTTTTGGTTTGTGATGTGCTCATGGTTATCTGCTATATTACATAACTTTAATCTGAGCTGCTTTAGAAAGCAAAAAGGCTCTTTTTTTGTGGCATTAAGCTGTCTGCAGTACAGAGGCTGACATTTTGAAAGTAAATGGTAAGTCTGAGTGTCTCAGAAGTCAGTTTAAGATGTCTTAAAGACTTTAAGAAGTTAAGCACCTGCCATCTGAAAAGTAGTCCTTTCTGAGGCCACTAAACTTCAACATCCAAAATCATTATCAATTTCTGAAAATTTTGCTTGCACAATACCTGCATGACTTATTTGCAAGGTGTCCCTGTTTTAGGCTATTTATAGGCCAAGGAGGGCAAGAAGTCTACATGGAACAAACAAATGCTGGAAGGCAACATGGCACACTGCAGGGTTTTAATGAGTTGCCTGATCATCCCAAAATTGCTACAAGCATAGCAAAAACTTTATCTCACTTCTAGTTCAGTGTTTTCATACAATGGGTGTCAATACAGCTCACAAAGATTTGTTCATGACCAATTCTTTTTCAGGGATTTTATTTCTGTATGTGATGATTTTCATAAGGTTTTGGTTTGATGTATAAGTGTGTACTTATGAGGAAGAATTAGAAACTTACTGGACTAGGAATTGGGTTGTACTCAAATAAATATTGGCCTCAGAGCAGGGGGATAGGAAGTCTCAAGTGCTTCTGTTTCGATCTTTGCAGAAATGCCAAATGTGGAGAAACCACAGCAAACAGTGAATAGGGGAACACAGAAGCTAAGTACAGTATACCAGGGAAGAGTCTTTGTAAAGGGAATTCATGCTTAGATCAAATCGGGTTTGCCTTTTGGTACAGCTTGCTGGGATTTCCTGAAGTAATTAGATAATTCCCTTTAATCAAAGGCTGTTATGGAAATGAAGTTGTGATGGGAAGGAGGGAAGATCCTTGCAGGTGTGGATAGTTGCTTAAAGAAGAACATGTTCCGGCCCTTTCTTTGCTGAAGTATTAACTGTAATTAGGGTAAAATAATATGTAAAGTAGAAAAATACATAAAGGATATTGGTACAGTGATGATATATAGCAATAAGGGATGTTGTTTGCTGCTTTTTGCAAAGCAAACTTGTGATTTTCTGAAATTATTTCAGTGACTGGCCAGGGATGAACCTTACAAAGCTTAGCAAACATTGAGCTGTGTCAGTCTAATCTGCCACTAACCTGACAGTCAATAGATTTAAATCTCTCACACATCTCTGAGCCATTTATTCCCTGTTCACTTAGAGAAATCAGGGAACCTGCCTGAGTCAATCCCCCTGACCTGTTAGTGAGATGACCAACACAAAACCTGAGACCAGCTATCCTAATGCCCTGGAAATGTGAATTCTTTGAGAGTGAACTCTGCTGGCTTCAAAGAATTCTGGCTCAGTCCAGCTTTGCTGCTTTGCTGCTGTGGTAACTAAGCCAAGTGACCAGAAAAATTGGCTCCATCATTTTGTAGCTATAAATTCCGTAAGACTCAGTCAAAAAGCTGAGTGGTTTTGAACACCTTAAGCATAACCAAATAGAGGGGAAAATTTTCAGATGTACAGTGTATGTTCAAGGGATTATCTGAAAGGGAGATTAAAAAGGAATGTGAATTAAACATTCATATCAGAGCAAGATGGAAGAAAAGCTGCTTCAGATCAGCCTGGTTGGAAGAAGGAAATCAACCTGAAATTCTGCTAACTTAATTTTTTTAATTGGATATTGGAGTTGTACTTCACAATACCAGAGTGTTCTGAAGTGTTTTCAATTTTCTGATTTTGAAAATTATTCTGAATATACCTTTATCTCTTAATTTGTAAGATTGTTCTTGTTCAGTTTTGATACTTTTCTGATAGATGAAACCTCTAAACTCTTTAAAATCAAAAGTCAGCTTGAGACTTGTTTTTCTGTATCCCTGAACAACTATTCTAAAAAATACTTTAAATTTACTTACAGTTCCTGTAAGTTCTGGCTAGATATTTCAGTTATGCTATAGGCATTTGCTGTCTTACTGTATTTACTTTAGAGGTTCAAGTGTCAAAAGTCATGTACATACCTGGGCTTCTGACTGACTTTGTGATGATATACTTAGAAATAGGGCTATTTTTTAAATTATCTTGTTACTAACACTTTTTTTTTTTTTTTTTTTTTTTTTTTTTTAAGGAGAGTATCACTCTCAAAAAAGTGGAGCTGTGTAGTGGTAGCTATGGGGAAAAACAAAATAACCAATGATTTGTGTCTCAAACTTCATTGTGCTTCCAATCAAAGTAGAGGGCATTAGTATAATGATACAATATCTAATCTTTGTGATTTTGGTACATGGTTTTGCTATTGGAACCAGCCTCAGTTTTGACCAATATTCCTTTTTGATATTTAACTGCTGCATACAAAAGTAATACAATATATTTATTTTCTGTGTTTTGCCATTCATCCATCCATTCAGTCCATAGACAACACAAGTACCCTCTTTTAGTTGACACTGGTTTAGTTTGGTTTTTTGTTTGCTTGTTGGCTTTTGCTTTTTTGTTTTGTTTTTCTAAATGACAGATTCTCCCTAATCCTACTGTCACTTCTAAGTCACTTGGAAATTATTTGGCTAACAGAATAAACCATGTGTATGGTTAATTCTCATTGTGTTTAGCAGTGGTCTTGGTGATGGCTACATCTTTCTTAGTAAATCCATACAAAGGTATATAGCTGAGGAGCAACATATTTTAAATTAATTTCAGTAACAAATTAGGCTTTTTCAATTTTTCTTTTATAACTTGTTTCTCAGTGGCAGAGACTATTTTAAATACAGTGTTAGGTCAGTGCAGTAAAACTTTGGAATTGCATCATATTAAATAATGTTTCAACTAGTTATAAACCAAAACATAAATGTTTACATTTAATTTTACAAAGAAAAGCAAAAAATACATAAAATATTATGTGATTTATATTAATATTTTGTTAATATTTAAAGAAAAAGATAGGACTTGTTCTTTAAAATTACTCTGGTATTTCTGTCTTGTAAATTTGAAGTTTCAAAAATTCCAAATACAGTACTAATTATGCGAGATGGGAAGACAGGTGCTTGTTGAATGTTGATGATAATCATGCCATTGAGATTTCTCAGATATTAGTACAGAGAACTTGCATTTATTGTGAAGTTCCTAAACATTTATTTTCACACTTCGTACAGTTTGGATAAACAGGACTGGCATAAGGCCCCTCAAATCTTGTTCATGTTCAAAACCACTCTGTGGACAGGAGTCTGGCTTCAGTTACAAACAGTAGTACAAACTCCAGAACAACCCCAGTGAAATGATTTTGGTAGTACTCATATGTAGCTTCATGTACCCTGGGAAGAAAAAAGATTTGTATTCTCTGAGAGTTTCCTCAACTTGTTAAATGCCAGTTTAAATACAGTTGTTGAGACAGAAAATCAAGTCTAGTGTTGGAGACTTCTTGCCATGACAGAACAAATTTTCCCAGTAATTTAATCGAAAGATTGTTTTGAGTTTATATGGGGACATCTAAAGGGAAAAAAATATGACATATATGATATATTTTTAAATAATTCAAGAAAGGCAAATATCACCCTGCAAACTGAATTCCAACTCCATGATGTCTGATTTTTCCAAATATCTGAAATTCTCAGTATTGTGCCAAAATAGGGGCCAAATGCCATCACTTAATTCTATGAGGGCATTTATACTTTCAGATCAGAAGAGTCCCAAAGTCTGTATGTCAGTCTCAGGGATGCTGGGCTGGGGAGCTCAGTGCAAGCCTTGGGGCAGCCTGAGGAGATCCTCCTCGGGCAGAGAGGGTCCCTGCCCCCAGCACGGTGGGGAGGGAGAGTCTGTGCTGTCACCATCCACATGACCCATGAGGTTTGTTCATTTTTGTGTTATTGTGAAAATCAAAAGGATGAAAACGTGACATAAACAGGGAACTTTTCCTTGGTGTTGGAGAAGGGCATCACCACTTCAGTGCTGCTGATCTTTAAGGTTTAATTCAACCTCAGCTATTACTGCAGGGGAAACTGGGTGAAAATTAAACTCCTGGTTTGAAGGTTGAGTTGAGAGGATACAATCACCATTTGAGTCAATGGGAGCTACAAGAAGCCAGTCAGATTGGGATGAGGCAGAGAATGACTTCAGATTTAGAGGAATTTGTTGATGGAACAGTGCATGGCATTAAGGAGTTCCTGCGTGGAGACTCTGTGTGCCATCCAGTGTTTAGGATTTCTTCTTGGGTATGAGGAGAGCTTTTAAAATTATTTTTGGCAATGAAAATAACCGCAGAATTTGTCATGAAAGGATAGTAGTAAAAGAAAGATGCATGAAAAAACCCCAAAGGGATAAATGTTGCTGAAACTGTGGGGAGCTCTTATAGCTTTTTGTTTGTTTAAAAAATGCAACAACCTAAAGTGTGAAAAACCTAGGAATGCACAGATCCCTACAGAGGCACAGGACATACTTCAGTCCTTTGGAATTGCCTTTCTGAGAAATGTGTTAATTTATTTTATTTTGTCCAGAGGCAAAGAAAGGTACTGCCTGTAGCAGGTAATCCTGTAGAAATATGATCATCAAAGTATTGCTTATGCTGATTCCTGCTGAGAAATTACAGGAGAAATAGGCTCAGGACTTGCCTAAGTGAGTTTTGCTACTGAAACACATTTAGATGGAAGTGTGGGTCTCATAAGATGTAATCAGTTTGCCTTCTGGTGTCATGGTTATGTTTGCAGCAGGTTTATAGCTTTGTGATTGCTATATCTGTTAGGGAGCAGATATAAAAGGCATTTCACTGTAATTTGAAGGAACACTTAAGACTCCTGGGGTAAAATCTGGTTTTGGTTGCTAAATCAAATTTTTAGTAGTACTTTTGAGTAAATTTTATATTTAAATTCTGATTCCTCGTTTAAGAAAAATTAAAATAATAAATATTCTCTGCAAATAGAGTATGACTACTGGGATATGATTCTAAAAATAACAAAGCATTGTATGTTTCCTAGTCTACATTATGTTTGTTTAATTTTGAAGTTGGTTCAAGTTTAGGATTTCTCCAGCAGGATGAGAAGGAGAATACATAATTTTCATCTTAGCATAAGATTAATGTAGAAAAGAAGACACTGATGCATGTGCTAGATAGTTCTCTTAAGATTTTTCTTCTGTAAGCTGTAATCACAGAATTTCAAAAATATATACAGGAGTAAGGAGAAAGAAAAACTCAAAGCATAAAATTTATTAACTTACATCATAAATCTTAAAGACAGAATACTTATATCATCTTAAGAAAACAATTGGTGTTGTAGAGGAAAATATTTCCAGTGTTGTAGGAAAAAATGTTCAAAAAACATCCACCACTTTTAAGAGTCCATATTTTATTTTACACACTCAATTTTATGAAGTTTTATTATTTATTTAAACATCTGCATGAAACTTTTTTTTTGGTTTTCACTAGATCCATTGTCTTTGTTGAGCAGTAAAAAAAGAGATGCCTTTCAGTATGTTGTATTTTAACTTAATTATTCAGGCTTATGTTACAAGGAGGCTGCCATTTTATAGACGGCATGAATCTTGTCAGTATGCTGTTGTAATAACTGTCATCTGACTAAAATCATATATCCTGCCATTAGTTTTGAAATGGGTTTATGAATGTCAGGTTCAGGATTTTTCAGCTGTAGACACCTTGAGAGGAAGGGGGTTGTCTGCTTTTCTGACTCAGACATCATCAGGAGCTCATACTCCACAGAAGTGACTGGACCAAAACTAGACCCAGAGTTGTGTCAGAGCTTTATTTTTCTTTATTTCCTCTACTTTTGTAAGGTTTGGGTTTTGTTGGTTTGGGGGTTTTTTTGGGTGTTGGGTTTCTTTTTTTTTTTTTTTTTTTTTTTTGCCTGTATATATGTTGCTGTTGTTTTTTTTTTTTAAAGTCATAGACTGATAATTTAAAAGCTCCTACTTACTCTTTCTTTTAACACCTGAGTTTTACACAGCACCCTTCTCTCATTTTGAAGATTTATATATTCCCACTGAAACATGAAAAATTACCAAGTTAAAGCATGCAGAAAAGCTCCAGACATAGCTTTAGCTATCAAGATAAATCAATGATGCCAATGTTTATTTACTTTTGTTTTTTGAAAATATGTTAGTACTTATTCCTTCCTACTTTTTGAAGGAAATATATATTTTAAAAAGACTTAAAAAGTTACGATTAGTTCTGGTAAAATGGAATTGTTATTCTTATAAAGGTGGGAGCATGTCTGATCACCAAAACACTCAAGAGATATAAAAAATTGAGAGACTATAAATTCTGAGGCTATCTTCCCGTAATCAATCATGATTTGTCTCCTTGTTTTTGTTTTTTTTTCTGGATGCAACACTTCTTACTAAGCTCTTCTTTTCCCTAATCTCAATTATATTTTTCCCATGGCAGACGAGTTACTTCATGTTTCAATGAATCTTCACTCTGGTTTCAAAGCCCATAATTTTTAGTGCATTTATTATGCAGTTTGAGGGAGAGTATTTTGTTTTAAATGAGAATAAACTTTAGGCTCTGGAATTGCAGGCTGATAAGCATTCATTATTATGTGATTATTGCAACAGTGAAACGAAGATGTCTTTTATGCTTTCTTGTAAAAGTGCATGGTCATTCATTTTGTCCTCTCAGTGCCACAGCTGTGAAGCAGAAATTGATCCTGTGGCATTTTTCTGGAAAAAAGGACTCTACTGAATAAGGGAAATCCTAATTCCTTCAGGATGGTCTCAAAAAAACTTAGCTTTTAGCTCATTTCAGAAAACTGGCTCTGATTTCTTCTGTTATCTACTAAAAAAAAAGTACCTGATTTTCTTTTCTGCTATGCCCTTTTAGATATTTCGTGGGTTTTTTTTTTGCTTGTTTACTTTGTTTTGGTTTTGGTTTGGGTTTTTTTCTTTAGTAAATCTTCGGTGCTTAATCTCAGCCTAGTTCTGAGCTTTCCCTGTGGCAATGTTTTGGGCATGATTCCATGAATAGTCCTTGCTTGTAGCTCTCCACTGCAGGTGATTTGAAGGTGGCTGCATTCATTTATCCAAACAGTGCTCCATAACTGCTGAAGGAGATCCTGTAATGATGTGTTTTCATATGGCAAGGACATAATATTTGCCCCATGGTTATGCCAACCAGGAAAAGCTACAAAAAGGAACTAGTCCAGGCCCATCTCCTTTCACCCCCTCTTAATCTTTTTTTCCTGCCTGCATTGCTGTGACTGGCCTAGAGACATTATTACTCCTCAGATAACCAGACCAGAAACAGCACAATATGGCATGGTCCTCTTCCAAGCCTTTTTCTCCTTCTCGTCTTGTTTAAAATCACCAATGCCTGGCCAATGAGAAGGTGCATTTCATATGTTGGCTGCTCAGGGTTATGGAAAGGAAAGTGTATTACTCATTCTCTTATTGTGTGATGAATATGAAATTATAATTTTTAGAAATCATTGTTATTTCACATTCTTCCCCTGCAGAGTCAGGCAGAACCATGTTGTGTTTCTGCCCTTAAAACACGAGTACAAGTAGTGTAGCTCTTTACTTTAGAGCGTTTTTCTTTTTTCTGATTGCAATTTCAAACCCTAACTCTTACTAATATGTGAAGGTATTGTTCAGAAAACCTCTGAAGGAAAATCCATACTTCATTTAAGCCTCCCTTTCATCAGGACTAGTCAGAGCACTGAGAGCATGAGGGTGTCACTGGGAAAAAGACAGGTAGCCTTGAGCTGGGTGGCAAGTGGTTCGTTAGCACTGCTGAGGAGGCAGCTTGGTGTAGGGTGCAGTGTTCTCACTGGAAATGTGCTCCTCTGGCATGAGAGGAGGAAAGATGCAGATTAAGGCTGGAACAAAAAAAAATTGCAGCTGTGGTTTCAGAAGAAAGGCAAAGCACAAGACTCCTGTGTGGATGATGTGCAGCACAACAGGCACAGGCTGGCTTTTTTCTAGGCATGAACAGCAGCAGCAGTAATAATAACTCACAGGTATTTTCAGATCAGAATACATGGAGATAGTCATCTCGTTAGCAATCAAGGAAATAATCTCCTAAACACCCATTTCAGAGGACAGTTATTGACATAGTACCACTCCATATGAAAAAAAATACATTTAATATCATCTTGCAGAGATGTTGTGTCAGAATTTGTAGATGTTGCTTTGATTTATTTTGTCAGGGAAGACAGTAAGGTATTAGGAAGAATGAAGGATTAAACATAATATTCATAAATTACTTCCTCCTATTATGTATTTTCTGGTAGTCAACTATTTATTTGAGATATAGTAGGGGATTTAAAAAAAAAAATTAATTGCTGTCATTCAGGTGTGACAAATAGAGGAAGAAACCTATAAATGTCATTGGCTCTGCCTGGCCAGTCAGCACCCCATGATCTCTCCAGGTGGATGGGGCTAAATGTCGGGAAGAGGGTAAAGCACCTTGGGTATTGATCAACAGGAAATATTAGAAATAGTGATTGGCCTGGGTTATAAGGCAGATTCTTAATTTCTTGGATGCTATCTGGTATCTGTAACTGCTGTGGAGAAGCTTGGAACAGTGTTTGAAGGAAGAGGCACATTTTAATAAACCTGTTAGGTAAAACTTTTTTGGCAATTCACCTTCTCTTCTAGTCTCAAGAAATTCTCCAGTCCTCTTTCAGGCCATTTATTGAACACATCCAATTGCTTGGGCATTGGCTGACAACCTGATGTAGTTCTTAGCCGTGTTTACTCTAATATTTGAATTTTATTAGTCAAGCTGCCAGAGCTTTTGATAAAGACATCTGGATTTGTGCCTTTTTTTTTTTTTTTTTTTTTAAATTACCATCAGCTAAGAACAGAGATGTGGGACTCTGTGTCCTGGCTTGCCAGGGAGTACAGCTAGTTAGAGTCTTGGCCTGTCTATTCAGCATCTTTTGTGAACCATGTTCTAGTCAGTTGTGAAGCTGAAGGCTCCGAAGAGTAAGGGAGAAATGTGTCCATCTTAAAAATGCTGACATTTTAAATTTCTATGTAGAGAAATAGATATATGTGTATGCAATTATTTAATATTACAATTGAATATTATTAATAATTTACATTATAATTATAGAACCATAGAGTTATTTTGTTTGGAAGGGACCCTTAATGATCATCTAGTCCAGCCCCCCCTGCAATGAGCAGCGACTTCTTCCACTAGATCAGGTTGCTCAGAGCCCATCCAACCTGACCTTGAATGTTTCCAGGAATGGGGCACCCACCACATCTCTGTGCTACCTATGCCAGTGTTTTATCACCCCTATAAAAAAATGTCTTCCTTTATCTAGTCTGAATTTGCCCTCTCTTAGTTTAAAACCACTATTTGTCCTATGGCTACAGTCCTTATCCAGGTACAGTTTAATAAACTGCCATTCCTCAGTGCGTTTTAGGATATAATTGATATTATTTACTGAGTTTAGTTTAAAAATCATTTAGAACTGGTATTTTTATCCAAGCTAGAAATTTTCCTAATTCTTATATTTGTTTCCTTGATTTTAAACTCAGTTGCTCTAGGCACTGTCTAACTTCTGTGTTTTGCTTTCTGAAAACATTCAAGCAATCAAATTTTGCTCACATCAGTGCTCCTTGTAAACAAATTTTAAGTTTCCACACTTCAGTATGCACACTGGGAGTGGAACTGTACACAGTGCTGTGGTGTTACTTGACACTGCAATAGAAGCGAGTTCCCAAAACCCCCAACCAGAACCTGTCACAGAAGCAATTAAATATGCCATTCTTAGCTGGGAAGGTACAGGAAGATGCAATATCTTTGTGTGAATGTGATGAGAGAAAATTGCATTTAAGCTCTGGTCCCAGCCAATAAATCTTACAGCCGCCTGACTTTTCTTGGAATGATGCCGCAGGCAAAGCATACAAGTATCCCAGAAAAGAAAAAAAGAAAACAAAAGTCCCTTAATGTTTTCATGATTCTCTTTATCTATTGCTTCACCATACATTGCAAGTCCTTTCACACAGAGACTTGGAGCCTTAGGGCTTTTTGTAAAGTTCTGGTGACTGTGTTACACTGATCCCGTAGAGCAAAAAGAAACTATATCTTGTCATCTCTTCCCATTCACATCACACATTTTAAAGATCAAGTATTCCAATACCCACAGCAAATGAGTCACTCTCAATCCACAGTGTGCTTAAAAATTAAGAGAACTTTTGATGTATTCACATAATACATTCAGTTGAACAGTACTTTCCATGAAGTGATAAACTGTGACAAAACTAAGCTACTTCATTAAAGACTTATATTTTCATAAGTCTTTTTCTGCCTTTGGTTTAACTCAGGTTGTGCCTTAGCCATACTACGCTAATGAAGTGATTTTTTTTTCCATTCTGGTTTACTGGGCACATGTAGACTTCTGTTTGACCAACCATCTTTGGAAAAGATTATTCAAGGAATATGTGCAGGTGTAGAGAGAACCTGCAGCTTTGATATAATTCAATAATGCTCAAGGGTCGAGCTGTAAAACTACACACATGATTTAGGCCTCAGAGCATTTCTTAGTTCCTTTTTCTACTTGAGATGGGGAAGGCAGTTGCTTTATGGTGTTCCTTCCCTTTCCCCTCTCCCCAGTTTTCTGTCTGAAATGGATGCCAACTTAAGCTCGTGGCCAAAACTGTTCCAGGAAGTCAAGAGCTGAGTTCTGTTCCTATCAGAAGTGCTTGTACGACAGTTTCTTGGTGATTTTCAAAAGGATGTGTTTTCTCACTGAAAATGTAGCCCCATTTTGTCAGCCAGAGAAGAAGCAGAAGAATGGTGCTTTAACTCAAGTCTGTTGAACTGGGAAGTGTTGACAGACGTGGAGACAGTTTCAGGAATGTATTGATGGCAACAACTATTGTTACTCCAGCTGTGCATGTATTAAAGTCAGGCAGGGATAAGCCTGAAATGGTTATGAAGAAGCTTTATGCCTGCATCAAGGAAGCATCTTTCCTGAGCTTTTGTTGTTCCTCTTGAGAGATGTCAGTGGGAACTTATGGGAAAGGGTAGTTTACATTCCTTTATAGGAAACCTGTGTGCACCATGGTGTTGAAACATCTTTCTCATCCACAGTTTTTCCTAATTGAACCTAAAGTGTGTTTGGGTAACTACGCAAAGAAAAAAAATTGCATGGAGTTTAAAGCTAAAATTATGAAGGCAGGCAAAAGGCATGAATTAGAATAAAAAGACAAATTTAACAATAAGTCCTCTGTCATGACCACCCCAAACAGACAAGCACAATCACAGTGATGGCTTTGGCATTCTGGACAGACTTGATTTCATTGCAAATTTGAGTACTTGCTGCTTTCTAAAGGACAGATATCAGGAATTGCTGAGTATCTGGATGAGAGGAAGGCACCAAAACTTCCCAGGTGCCTCTGCTGTTGCTAACATTTTTGAGCTGTGTGCTGGAGCTAGGGTACCATGTACGTGGTGGACCTTTCTTTATGCAGTCTCTGTGTTTGCTGTCTGGGATACTGTTTTACTTGTCTTTTTTACAATTTTCTGTGCTTTGGGCCAGATCTAGTAACTTCAAAATGACCTAGGGGGATGCTGCATGCAGCAGCATCCACATGTTGCACATCACTCCATTGAAGTGGGAGTTGATGCAGGTGTCTGTCACTTTTACTGGAACCAGTGTTCTGTTTGTATCAAGTGAACTCATATTTTTCTGGGAAATTTGCAAGATAATTACTTTTTGGTGATAATGAGGTTGTTAAATTCTGCATTTTTTGCATAAAAAGGGTCAGTAATGTAAAGTACTCTGAATCAAGTAGTGTAATATGCCTTTAGTAAATATGCCCTGAATTATAAGTAGTTAAAAAAATAAATATTAACTGCTCAGGGAACATGTATTCCCACAATACCTTGTTTCCATATGCAATACCTGGTTTAAGAATTCACCTTTTGTAATTGTTTGAACTAAAATTTGAGCTATTTTATATACTCTGTTGATATAATCAAAATCTCAGCTATTGTACTGATACAATACAAAATTGATTGCACTCTGATATTATGCAAAACAGTGTTAAAAATGAAGCCTGGCAGGCAAAGTGATCCTTGGCAGCTGCCACCCTGCTTGCTGGTGCCATTTAGTGTCCCAGATATGCTGGAAGTTTGACAAGATGCAGGAGAGAGGGTTTAATTAGGCCACAGTTTTACTAATTCTACTAATCTCTGAGTTATGCATCAATCACCCCATCACCATGCAGAGAGTTACTTCTTCCTCTGTCATTCCTGTCTGTTTGGAAAGTGCTCCTGGTCCCATGTGGCTCCAGGCCACCTCAGGTGTGGGGGTGGGAGGGCTGAGGCCATTGGGCTCCCCAGTTCCTGTGGTCTGAGAACTGACTCTTTAAGGGTCACACCTTCCCCTAAATCTGCTTTCAGCTCTGGCTGAGTGAGAAAAGGTTCTTGCTAAAGTGGCTGCTAAATTGCTGTTGTGTGCCCTTTTAACCAGGGCCTATAGGGCAGCCCAAATAATTCACTGTTCTGGGGCTCTTCTGGGGATTAAAAAACGTAATAAATTATTCACAGTGTCTTCTTCAAACTTTTCATAAAAAAGGACATTCACTGAAAAATCAACATTCAAGGTCTCTGTGCTGAAGTTGAGAAGGTTATTGAGCACTAACAGCTGGGGATGGTGAATTCAACCTTTGTTTTACATTTAGATTTTTATCTCAAATCCGATATAAAAACAAACACATGCACACAGAAATCCTCTGAATGCATGGCTACAAGTGCTTTTATGTGTATACATTAATTTCCAGAGAAAGCAAGTTGGCTTGGTCCAGTTTATCCTTCTACATTATATGTATATTATAACAATATAGTAGACAGCCAGTCTTAATCCTCCAAAGCTAAAACAGATTATTCAATGACAGGGGTAGAAACTATGGAAATGTTATTTCTGCTGACAAGGGAGGGTAGGAAAGGTAGAAGATGCTTTTCTTTGTGGCCCCCACTGTTAACTTGCATTGTGGCAAAAGCCCTGGACACCTCAGGGAGAACTCTCCTCTCTTAAGCAGTAACTCTGCTGTGAAGTGGAAGGCAACCACCATGGTTTTTATTTTGTTTTAATTTAGAATATATATTAAAACATCTTCTAATGCTGCTGTGTAGCTTTATTTCCTATTACAGGGAGGGAAAATGTGAAGATTTTAATCTTCACAGTCTAATTTTTTTCTGAGCTCTCCTTACAGTATTTTTCCCATGAAGGGGTGAAAGTGTTCCAAAGTCAACTGCTGACATGCACAGAAATCCAGATAACAGGAACCCCTGACTGTGTGACCAGGTTTGTTCACTGAGTATTAAGGAATTTGCTTTGTGCATCCTATATTTTTGAGGGTTTTGGGAACATTTAATAGATTAGAAGGGTTTGGATAAGTTCTCTCTGTGCGGGGTGTTCGTTGTGTGAGGGAATGGCTAGGGTTTTTCTGAAACAGTTGCTGGTATTTAATGAACATTTGTCACAGAGTTGCCTGGGATTTTAACTTAAAGCCTCCACTGAAAAGCAAAACCTTGGAAATGTTGCCTGTTAAGAACTCTCAGTTGCCATCTTTGGAGGTTTTGGACTTGGGTTAGCAGTTGCATTCTCATCAGCAATATTAATCAGAAGTTTGGTTTTAATATTAATGCAACCCAAACAACATAAGTAATTAATTTAGGAAAAAATTAGCAAAAAAATAAGTTTGAGCTATTACAGGAATTGGGAATATGGCAGAATTTGCTTTAATTAATTTTGTTACATATAGCTGTCCTGTGCATGTTGCCAGCTGGTTAACGATCCATCAGAAAACCGATACAGTGAATTGGAAATACCACTAAAGCAGAATATATCTGCAGTAGCAGTAGAAGGAACCAATAGAACACATTTCAAAGCATGCAATCTCCAAAACATTTATTGACCAACTGCTATTGAACTAGTTCCCTAATTTAGCTTGTGCAACAATAATCTGCATTTGGTGAAAATTGGGGAGAAACATGGAATGCTTTGCTGGAGAGCTATAGCAAATGAGAGTGTTGATGAAGGCAAAACCACAGCGAGCTGAGTACCAGCCCACAGGGGCTGCACAGAAGGGCAGGCTGTAAGGTGTGTGCTAGATCTGGGTGGTTTGGTTTTGTTTTGAATTTAATTAATTTTGAATTTTTTTTTTTAAATTACTGGTACATCTGTTATACATCATTTTAGACATGGACTGCAACTGTGGAAAGAATGAACAAATTAAGGTGCTTAAGTCAGTAATTATTTCAAGCGCAGTACTGCTGAACAATGTATTTTTGCAAAGAAGTCAAGGTACAAATGGAAGAAGGTTAAAGCAGTGTGGCTCACATCAGTCTGATTTAAAATGAGCTGTAAGAGAATAAAATACATGTTTTATGTGATTAACATGAACTTCATGTCACTGTTCAGTTTTTTGCTAACAGAACATGCAAGCCTTGCTTAAGGAGGAAGATTAGCAGTGTTTGCTGAAGAGTTCAAAGTCACTAACTCTCTGAGTGTTAAACAGGGAAACTGTATGTTTCTGCTTCCTGATGTGTGTTAAATATTTGGAGAATGAGTTAACTAGATTTATTTTTTCTTGCTAGAACCTACTATTTTAAATTCAGTGTCACTGAAATACATATGCTATGTGAGAACCAAATGTAGACTGTGCTGGCTTATCTGTAGACGTAAGCAGAGGTTGACATTAAAAATCCTCAATAGTTACTGCATATGAGAGATTATATTATCCAAGTTTGCAGCAGTGTTCAGGTGACTGTATCACACAGCAATACTCAGATTTAATGTATAGTATTCACTTTTTAGTGTGCCATGCTTTGCCATCTCAGAGAACTGTTTCTGTAGCACTTTTTGTGAATAAATTTTTTATGTCCTGTAATATGAAATCCTGTTCTTGCTGAGGAAATCACTGCTTATTATTGTTGTAAGTACATCTGTAAAAAAATTTTGAAAAAAATTACCATAAATAGGATCAATCTTATTTCAAAAAGTTGGTCATGAGTCCTCCTAACACATTTTGAGATCAGTGTGTTTTGACATTTCATCTTATGACAAATGCCTGATCTCAGCTGAATTTCACATACCTGAGTTCAGTTAAAAAAACAAAGATGAATTGTGTACAAAAATAACTGGATAAGCTATGGTGCAGGGGAGCAAAAATTTTTAAACCCCTGAAAGTTTCAGCTCCTGGGATGTCTGTCAGGTTCCTGGCTGGATGACTGGAGACACACATCTGAAACTTCTCTCTGGCCAATACAGTGGTCCTGTCTGGATGACGAGGCCTCTGAACCTTTCCACTGGAAAGGGCTTGTGAGCATCCATCTGGAGAGGATGGTGGCACTGGCCTTTTAGTTTATAGAGGCATGACTTTAATGCGTTTTTAGTTTTCAGTTTTTCATACACTTGTCTGTAGTAATTTTTTAAAATCTTGAGCAATCACAGCTACATTTACTATAATTGTCACAAGTTATCCTCTCCAAACGATTGAAATATTGCCATTAAAATGAAAGCACTGATGTGTCTAACTATATTGGAAAGTGACTGCTTATACACAGATTACTCTTATAGTCATGCATCAGAAATCCTATAATTTAGAAGTAGTTAATATAGAATGATTAACAGTAAGTAATAATTAATAATTCCTGTCTGTGTTATCCAAACAAACTTTCCAGTGCTTTTATTGGAGGCGTTTATTAATCTAAACATGTACGGTATATCATTAAGGTATTTTCTTGCATGATTGATCGATTGAATTAGTTGTTCACTGGGAGAGGCATGGAGTACCTAAATATAATGGGAGGCAGGGAAAAAGGGAAGAGAAATTGACTTTCTTCAGGAGATATATTACCTAAACAAATGAACAATTTTTGCTAGGCAAAATCAGCATTCATTTCTGCATACCGGAGAGAGTGCATTATGTAGAGCATCATGTAGAGCCGAAGGTCAAGGCCAATCTGCTTGCTTCCTGTTTTTCAGTGATCCATTATTTACTCTTGCTTAGTCAGAGTCACTGGTGCTTCCAAAGAGGAAAACAAAAAGAAAAAAGAAATGGCATTAAGAAGAGGCTCTACAAAGTACCTTCGTTGTCACTATCATGTGCACACACCACCACAATCAAACTCAAGCACCCTGAATGCACCAATCAGTGCCTCTCGTAGCAGTGAAATAATTAAAACAAATAGATGTGTCTTTGCCATAAGGTGTAGATGGAATAGGAAGAGAGTTGTCACCCAAATAGGCTAGTTTTTTTGCCTACTGAATTTTCAGTATTGTAAAAAAGCAGAATACCACTTGATGAGTGTTTTTCCACTTGTCGTTTATTTCTGCTTTTTCCAAACAGAGGACAGTTCTGTATAAGACAAAAAATTATGTATTTGTGTTATTGTAGAATCTGGGAGCGCAACCCATGGAGCTTTCTCTCTAAAGCAATTCATTCCATATGGGTGGGTTGCTATAATTATATCCATGCAGATGCTGAATCCACTTACAATATGCAGAAACCACGGCTGTTGTTTTTGCAGAAAAATGCAGAAAAAGCTAGAGACAAAAGCCAGCTATTAATCTGGCCTATTAGTATGTGGACAGAATGACTGATACTGGTTTCTCCTCCCACATTCTCCATTTGTCTCTGGGCTGTTTTTCTATACAGCTAGTGCACACAAAAGGTACAAACACTGGTGTATTGCAGTTTCCTTCTCGTCCAGAAAAAGTAATTGAAAATATTTTGGGTTTTTTGCCCCCAGAACAAAAATGGCTACTCCCCATAAACCTGATCTGTCTGGGAATGTCTGTGTGGCTAAACTGTATCCCATCCACTGTGTGCTGTGTTGCAGGACAGTAATACTGAGTGATAAACCACAGTGGGTCCTCCCTGTAATGCCGTGCTTATTTATCTGGAAATACTTTTCATCATTCCCTCATTTTCCCCTCTTCCTTTTTGTAATTCTGAGGTATCTGGGTGGGATAGGATTCTGGTAAAGTATATTTTTCCACACCAGATACTCCCATTCTCTTTTCATTACTATATGTCTTACTAACATATGAAATGTTTTTCTGGATATTTTCATCTATAATATTGCACATCTGAAAATTCATTGAATTAGAAATTAAGCCTGTGTTGAGTTCTTGGGTACTTTAGATCTTCCCTGCAAATACAAGCTATATGATATATGTGCTCAAACTCATCTGTTGTGAAATACCATGTAAATTCCTTCTTGCTGTGTCTATGATTTAGAAATTGCAATGCAGCTAGAAGTGTGAAATATTAAGCACATCTTTTTATATAATTGGAATTGATGGCGACTTCAAAGTCAGTCCTCATTCATTGCCTGGTTTGTTTCACTTCAAAATGACTTGAACTGTGACCAAAAAGGAGCTGCCAGTGTTTTCAGATAGGCGCTTTATAGTTGTGCACTTTGCAACTATATGATAGGACTATCCCTGTTGCCTTGAATGCAAAATTAGCTTGTTGATATGTGCTGCTACAGACAGAGGAACAGATGTAGTAATTCTACTTTATTTACATGAAATCTCTAAAAAGGCTTCTGGCAGCATGCTAGGAATAAATACAGTATCACATATAGAAACGGCGCCATGCTATGTTAGCTCCTTCAGGTGTCAGCTGTGCCGTTTGGATGTGGGCGAGAGCAGGGAGTCAGATCCCTCCCAGAAGGACTGGGAGCTCTCTCACCTTCAGCAACCCAGCAGCAACCTGCCCCTCTGCCCAGGGTCCCTGCTGAGGGCTCTGCAGGGGACACCCACTGGGAACACCCCTGTGGGAGTCCTAGAGGAAGATAGCAGGTGTTCTGATTTTTTATCTCTACTTGTTTTTCAAATAGGGAACCCTCTTACCTTGTTTCCAGGTTTGTTTTTGGGGTTTAGGTTTTTTGGTTTGGATTTTGCTTGTTTGTTTGGGTTATGTTTTTTTTTTTTTTTCTTTGGTTTGTCTTTTTGCTTATTTGGTTTCCCCATTCCCCTGTCCCCCTCACCATTTACTTTCTGTGACTTGGATCTCCCCTGAGCTCATGTTTTCAGGCTTGTTTTCACAGCTAAGACCTCGAGGATCTTAACTGAGATTAGACAATTGTGGGGGAGGAAGTGACTATCAGAGTGTGGAGGGATTGCAAACCACAGAAAAGTTCAACACATATAATCAGAGTAAAGAAGGGAGGCTTGAGTAAAACCCTATGAGTCTTTTGAGCTGGGACTATGAGAACTGGTGAGTGATGCTAAGCTGGCAGCTGCCGCAAAGGAAAGCTTTCCTGGGGGCCTCTGCCTTTTTTCCCCTTCCTCTCTCCTCCTTTGCCACTGAGCAAAGGCTGAGGAAGGAAGTATTACTCCAGTGATAGTCCTTGCTCTCCCTCACTACTTCACTTAACTATCAGGTTTAAGCCAGGCTGTTGCCTCTATTGAATTTTCCCTTTTTTCTCTCACAGGTATTCAAACTTTCCACCGTGGGGTTGGGGTTGTTTATTCAGCTTATGAGCAACCAGACACATTAAAGATGAAATGCCTTGACTCTGAACTGCAGGCAGAAGTGGTGGGAGGAGATGCAGCTAATTTGACTTGCAGGATGATTGATGTGTAGATGTCAATTTCTATTAATATTCTTTTGAAATCACTGACGCAAGAGTGTTTTTCCCCCACTCAACAGAAAATATAAATAGAACGACAACAAAACAACCCTATCCCTTTAATTCACAATACTCAGAAGCAGTTAAGCAAACTCTGTCATTTGAAAGTGTCCTCCACAGGCTGGCAAAAAGCAGCTTATGGTGGTGTTCTTACCACTTTAAGAATATCAAGATGCTGTAACAGAGCTATCCACTGACTGTTAAAATGTATAAAGCACAAAAAGCTAGTGTCACCTACAGATAGGCTTAGATAAATTGCTTAAAAATGTACATCTCCCTCATTAGACAGCCATTCATTGCATGAAAAGAACTAAATGTATTTGTCGAGGTGTAGCTATAAAAGCCATGTTCAAAATGAAACAGAGTTGAGAGCCTGAACGCACAGCACTGTTATTCAGAAGTAGCTTTCGAGCAGAGAGTTTCAACGGGAAGGTGCTGTTTGCTTGGACACAAATCAGCAAACGTTTAGCTGGAGCGTGAATAATTCAAGCGTGCATGAAGAGCTTTCTGAAGAGAAAAAACGCAAGAATAAAAAAAAAAAAATCTTCAAACATTTGCATCAGCCTTAGAGGACAATACAAGCAGCAGGATTTGAAACAGATTTACAGATGCACTCTCTTTAGGCAGGGAGAATGCTCATTAAATGCAAGATGCTTCTGTGGCTCGTGGGCTTGCACGGAGGTAGAGGTTTGCAAGACTGACGTATCAGATAAAGTCAGAGTGGTTACCACACCGACGGTGTAGCAGCTGCATAATAAATGATGGAGAGAATCATGTTAGGCATGCCCACCTAACCTAACTTGAATCATGCGAAAGGGGAGCTGCTGGAATTCAAATAGACTTTCTGGTTCCCAGCAGTCGGCAGTAATAGAATGCTTTCAGGAAGATGACAGATGCAGGGGAAAGATGCTGTTTTGCACTATCTTGATTTGTTACGGCAGCCAACTTATTGGCATGATGGAGTGACAAGAAAAGCAGCTGGCATGGAAGGTAGGATTATCAAAGCTATTGCATCATTATGAATGTAATTAGAAACTGACCATGACAAAGCATATGCTAGAATGAGCTGTCACTGATGACAGAGGATTTGTTGCTGAGGTCTTGAAACTCTGAAAACAAAATTCCTCGTGCAAAATGGATTTTGCAGTTTCATTTATGCTCGTGTTACTCTTTCTTTCCTGCTCGCCTGCAAGCTCGGGGAATTGCTTGCTTGAGAGAGAGTGTTCTGTTAGGATGAGACTGAAGAATAAAGTATTTTCTAAGTCTCTGAAGCCTCAGGTAGATAGAAACAAACAAATGTAAAACTAGACTGGGAAAAGCTCCCTCTGATTCACTAGCAAGCTCTGATTGATATATTGGTATATTGAGGAATTCCAAGGAAATGAAGATGCATGTTCTGAATGCTCTGGTATAATGAAAGGTTATTATTGCATGTCTCTGCTTTACAGTTAGTTTTTACGACAGGTTTTATTCCCCATCAGTTTTTAGCTCTTGACATTTATCCGGTTGTTCAGAATTACATAAAGAAAATACATCAATATCTCCTGCAGGGTTTCTCAACAACTCCAGCATCTGTTTCAGCTATTGAACTGTATTCACGTTTTGCCAACTTGATGCCTACCCAGCTGGTCTATCATTTCTCGCTTGATTACTGTTCTTAATTTCTCTGTATCAACTTGTTTCAGACAGGATTTTGAAAGCTGTTAATGAGAAATGACAGTAACTGCTTAACTGTTGAGAACTTGAGTATTCTCTTATTTTTGAAACATTAGAGAGCATTTCTGTGTGCATTTAATTAAATTCATGTTCTGCGTTGCACTGTAAGGTTTTCATATAATAATTGAATTTAGCTGTGAATACTTTAGATGGGTCACAAGCATAACTTTTAACTGAATATTTTGAGAGAGTTTGAGAAAATTTACAGGTGTTTGCTTTGGTGTAGGTATTGTCTTACTACACGATCCTTCCTCCTGCCCACCTCTCCCCCCACAACATGTATATTCTCCCTCTCTGTCACAATGAACAGTCATTAAGTGTATATTGTACATATTGAAATATATTTTATCACCACTAGGGTGAAAGAGCTAAGCAGCTCTGAACAGGTGATAGGAGCAGGTTTAAAACAGACGTCAGCTCTATCAGAGTGGATCGCCCTCGATCACAGAAGTAAAAGTAGTGCTTTGTAAATGAAAGGCATTCTCTTTCTCCTATTCGAAGGTTCAACAACCACTCAAACACTGCTTGATACCTCACAGGCTATGATTATGTTAAATTACTTGGATTATTTTGATTTATGAAATGCTTTCTTCTATGTAAACTCCATTCTTCATTAGATACATAGTTTTTTCACAGGTGATCAAGAAATCTCATGTCAAACTGGATATTCACTTTTCTGACTTTATCTTAAATTACTTTGTTGGCTGTACTCTGTGTTGTCTTGTCAACAGGGATCAGGCTATTAAAGACTAAATGTTGCTGAGTAAAACTGTAACAGTTTTAGAAAGATAGATGCTTCTAGATACACAGCAGTGAACCAGCCTTTGGAAAGTTTGAATATAAAGATCAGTAAAACTAATAGTTAGTGTTATTTAGCTTGAGCATTTCCCTGTTTTGATCATCTACAAGAGGCATTTTAAATGATTTTGTAACTGCCGGGAGGGAAGATGTACTCATTAACAGAGAGGATCACTGTGGGGTATGAATAGCCAGAAATAGTTCTGTAGTTTGGGTGACAATAAAATAAAACGTTATTCTATTTCATAGAAATTTAAATAATAAATTTAACAATAATTTGTCATTGTTGATCATGGTGAAACCATAGAGAGAGTAACCCCTATAAATAGCTTAAGTCCCATTCTCCTTTTCAGGGTAGCAGTAAAACTGTTTTATATTGCATATATTATATTTATACTCCTGAAGCTGCTTAGTCTCTTATGTCTCCAGAGAGCTGGCTGGCAATCATCTTAAAATGGTCTTTTCCCTGTGACGCCAGTAATTGTAACTTCATGCTGTCTGTGGCCATCACTCAGATGACAAGTGATTTTATAATTTGTTTCTGTTTTCTCTCCAGTATTTGGTTTTAGCTTTCTCTTTCACTGATGAATTAATAGGACACTAGGTGGAGCCAGCTGTTGATTATAAATAGATCTACAGTAATACAGGCCTGTCTAATGAGCAAGCCCTGGTAGAAAATGCATATTATTAAAAATAACAATTTAAAATGTTAAGAATTGAATTGAAACTTAGTCATGAAAGTGTAGATCTGGTGAGATTAGAGGAAACCATACATTTGTTTTCCTTTCCTTTTATTATTTTAGAAGCTTGTAATCAAATATGAAAAATAATAATAAGGAAAGAGCATCTACATTCAATAAAGAGGGCTGGGAAGCAAATGAACGGAAACAGAAAAAGAAGAGAGAAGCAGCAATAAGAACCAGCAGATGTTTCTACTATAGATACATGCAGATATCCAGTTGTGTATCTGTACATCCTTTGCCTGATGCACACAGATTTTCTTTCATCCTTACATTTAAATCTTCCTTCCGTTCTGTCTTCCTGAAGTAATTTATAGAGCTGAAATCTTTCACTTTATATTTAGATATGGGATGTATGTTTTCAAATCTCTTCTTGGGAGGGTGTTCTAGAAGGTGTGCAAGGGCACAGAAAATTGTCACTCATATGTTGGCCAGACATAATTAAAAAAACTGTGGAAGGTCATTTACTGACTGAGGTGGAATCTGGTTGTATGTGCTCCTTCACATAATTCTGGTTATTAATCCTAGTCAAGGATAAGGAATCTGTAGTCCTCGGCAGTGTGACAACACAAGAAAAAATACACTCACTTCCACACAGATTTACAGATATGTACCTCAGATGTGGTACTAATATTAATTCAGCAAAGAAGAGATAAAAATCAGGGTATATGTTGATACTTGGTTACATGAACTGAAGAGGATAAAAAAAGGAAATAAGAAATGTGAGATGACAAGCAAAAACAGAGATTAAGAATATGGGCTGGAGCAGTCTGGCAGAACAATGACAATTCCCATCAGCCTCTGTAAAGTGAACACTTGCAAGTTCAGTCAGTGTCTTGTTCTTACAGGAGTAAAAGGGAATTAGGGTAGGGAGAGGCTCAAGTTAGTGAGGAAAACTTGTGGAGGAGGGAAATGACAGCTGCCTAACACTCCAGGAGTAACGAAGTTTAGAAGACTGGAGATTGACCTTTTCGGATGTTATTCATAGAAACTTATAATTTTAGTAGTGACATGAGGGTTAGAATGCTCCTGTTAATAGAAAATAAAATTGTGCATGGACCTAGTGCTTTTTGGAGGAGCCTTGCAAGGAGCAGTGCTGCACTGTCAACCTTAAGAGAACTTTTTGGTTATGAGCTGTGCAGTTTGTGCTCAACAGCAGAAGCATGGGAGGAGATCAGCTATGGTGGAGACAAAGTTTATTAGTTTTGAAAATCATTCAATATTTTATTAAAGCTAGGCCATGATTTTATTTTTTTTTTAATTTATTTTAATGGATAGTCTTAGCCAGAAACAGGGCCTTTGAAATGTATTATGGTGTCAGTACATCCATATCTGCTTCTGTACATTTTCTGTCCACCAGCACCCCAGGACTAGCTTTGAATGAACTCATCCTGACATGTCCTGTATTTTCTGACAAGAGGAAGATGTGTGTAGTGTGGCAGCTCTTGGCTTTCTGCTGCTGGTCACCTGCTGCTTCACTCAGTTTGTGGTTCCTCCTGAAGAAGGTTGAAATTTTAGTTGAGAAATCCCCACAGTGTGGGGAAGTGTCTGACCATCTTGGGCAAGGGTCATGAGAAGCTGAGCCAGAAGAAAAATGATGTACTCCTTCTCTCTATCAGTCAAATCTGTCCTTTTAAAAATCCACTACCATGAGGAGGAGGGTGGGACGAGGGGAAATAGCACATAAGGTGAGGAATGAAAGGACTTTGGGTTTTCCATGAAACAGTCATTTGATGAATTAATGGCTATCGCCTTGCAAGAAAAGCATAAGGAAAGGCACATATGGAAGTAAAATTGTTCAAGGGATATTACTGAGCATATTGTTATGTACTGCCAGAAAACATTATACAAAGATATATCTAAGCAAACTGTATTAATAAATTAAGTCTATTAGCAAAGAGGGAAATATTTTTGTCCTTCAAAACCCAGAGTTCATATTTTGTAGGTTTTTAATGTAGTTTTTCATACTGTGTAACAGAATTAAGATTACTAACAATTTGGAGAGAGACATATTTGATAATAAATGCTAAAGGGTATCCTTCCTCTCTACCCCATAGAGAGATGAAGGGGGGGGGGGGGGGGGGGGTTGGTTTGGTTTGTTTTTGTTGTTTGTTGTTTTTTGTTTTTTTTTGTTTTTTTTTTTTTCCCAGAGAATTTTAAACCACATATCCCTGAAATCACATATTTTAACCTCTTCCTCTACTCTGCCCTTGTGAGATCCCACCTGGAGTACCGGGCCCATGTGTGGGTCCCCCAAAACAAAAAAGACATGCTGGAGTGGGTCCAGAGGAGGGCCATGAAGATGGTCGGAGGGTTGGAGCACCTTTCCTACAAGGACAGGCTGAGAGGGTTGGGGTTGTTCAGCCTGGAGAAGAGAAAGCTCTGGGGAGGCCACATAGAAGCCTTCTCGTACCTAAAGGGCACTTACAAGAAAGCTGAGGAGGGACATTTTACAAGGCTACGTGAGTGATAGGACAAGGGGGAATGGTTTTAAGCTAAAGGAGGAAAAGTTTAGATTAAAAAAGCAAGTGAGAGGGGTAAAACACAGGAACAAGTTTTCCAGAAAGGTGGTGCTTGACCCATCCTTGGAAACATTCAAGTTGGATGGGGCTCTGAGCAACATGATCTAGTTGAGGTTGGAATAGATGACCTTTAAAAGGTCCCTTACAATTCAAACTATTCTATGATTTCTTAAACTACAAGGTATCAGTGGTGTTGGATCTTTCCTGCTCTGTGCCACTAGCTCCAAAATGTCCATGAGATTCACTGCAGAACTGAGGATATGAACACAGGAGTTGTTACTTACAGAAATGTCCTGGACATGACAGACCCAGTGATACAGTTATGAGACAGGGAGAGCTGAAATGGAGATGTGAAAGAAGAGAAATCAGGGCTTTACCAGAAATGGAAAAAGGGAAGTAATAATAGTTTTGCTTGCATCTTTTTTAAATTTTTCTTTATGGTCTGAGCATCTGTGCATCAGAATCAGGGTGCAAGATGCACCTGTGTATAAAAATCAGGAATTTCTGGCTGCTCTGCAGTTTCTTTGGCATTTGTTATCTTTAGAATAGATCTTAGTCTTAAAAAAGGAAAATCTGAAAAGTAAATCAAGATCAGTCAAACAGGTTTTTTTGTTAGTATCCTCAAGTTACCCAGCTTAGTGTTTTACATTAGGATGCTGTTCTTTACAAGGTGTTTCTTTCATTTACATTTCCCTAAAGATCCTGCACATAGCACAACCAGTTCTCTGACTTGCTTGGTGATACAGAAGCTCAAGATACAGTCAAGGTATGGTCAAGGACATACGGTTGATTTTGACCAGTGCTGACAAAACTCTTCATTTTTTCTTTCTTTTTTTCTTCCTTCCCCTCCATTCCCTCCTGCCCAAAATTTGCCACAACTGGGGAAAGCCAAAGATCAGAAAAAGTTAATGCAAAATCTGAACAAATATTGAGCTACTTGAAACTTGTGTTTTCTTAATCTATATCAAGTCTCACCTTCACCTTTTTTTGTGTCCTTCTGATAATTAGGAATAAAGAGCATGAGGAATTTCTTCATGGCATCAAATTTTTTTAGCATTCACTTTGGATAACTTATATTGATCTGACACTTAAAAGCCACACTAAATAAAACCACCCCATGCTGTTTTCTGTAGACTTTCTCTTTATGACTTGCTTGTTATTTTTATACAGCCATTTTGCAGGTCACACTTGCTTTTGCAAAAAATAAACAACAGATACTGGGAAGAAGTTTGTCATTTTACCTTTTTTTTGGTAACAAAAATAATTTAAACATTCTTACACTATGCTCGTATTTAACACATCTTTATTTCTTGTTACTACAAAATATCATTTATAATGAATGATTTCCTCTGTAATTTGATATTTATGGTCCCCAATGGTGTTTAACAAGTATCCCTTGGTACAAAGACCACTTTTTCAAAGGGCAAGCTGAAATTTCATCAATTTGTTTAAATTAAGGGTTTTGACAAAAAAAAAACCCACCAAACAAAAAAAACCACCCCCCCCCAAAAAAAACCCAAACAAATTAAAAAAAAAAAAAAAAAAAAAGAAAAATAAAACAAAAAAACCCCAAACCAAACAAAAAACCCCAAAACTTTTCGTTTTACAGTCCCAGGCTGGTTTTCATTCACTGTTGGTAAGGACTGCAAACAGAGAAATATGCAGCCTGTTGTCTTCAGTAATGATTGCAGGCCCTGAATTGTGACTGAATCAGGTTTGATAACAAGGCAGAAAAGCAAAGGTATTAAACAACTTCATGTACATGGAAAAGGTTATATTTATATTCTTCTGAGTCATAATGGAAAGAATTTTTTAAACAGGGTGCTTTGGTGAAGTAGTTTTGGTGCAATTGAAATATTCAGTGACTGAAGATTGAAGTTAAGGATATTAAGAACTTTAAGATGTTTATGGTTCAGTGATAACTCTCAAGCTAATAGTAAAATTACTGAATTCTCATTTCTTAGTGGCCTTGTTTTGGACTATTGAAAGGCACAAGGGATTTTTATCTTACAAATGAATTTGGTACTTAGCAAAACATTTCAAAAACCGTGCAATAAATTGCCAGCCCAGTGTGATTAAATCTTTGTATGCATGTGTCTCTTCAGATATTTCTGCAGAAGCCAAGAACAAAAAGCATGTCATAGATGTTGATATATCCCTGACTGTAGTTATTCCCAGGCTGTGTTATTTTTCAAAACTTCAGAAATAATGAGGATTAGGCAAGTGATCAGTTATGATGCTACCCGAACCAAGAACAAACAATTCCTAAGTCAGTGAGGGTTATGAGAAGACTCTTACACTACTGATTTAAGGATGTAATGAAGAAGCAAAAACTGAAAATTCTTGACATCCCTTGGCTCTGTGTGCCAGGTAAAACCAGCACCATCAAATGCCCTCAGAATGTGAAAAATCAAATATGGTGTGCTTCCTTCAGAGAATCTATTCTTTATTTCCTCTTGAGTTCCTTTAGCAAGGTAAAAATACGTTAAGTAATAATACCTGACCATCTGTCATAATACCAAATCCCACGGTTTTCTTACAGGCACTGTTTGTTGAACTGTGTGGGCCTAAATGTGACTTTGAATCATTAGCCTCAGACAAAGTGTTAGTGCAGATGATAAGGGCCCCATAGCAGTAGGGAAGTTGTATACTGCTGAAGAGAACCAATTAGGATTATTCCTCCGGCAACAAGCAAATGAATTTTTCCTTAATGAGTCCGTAGTGAAAATGGTATTTACTATGATATTCTGCATGACCTGGCTGACCCATCAAATAAGAAGCAGCCCAAGCAGCTCTGTTGTTGTAGCACACAATTTTGTAAATCTGCCTGAGCCTAGAGAGCAGAACATTTATTAATTTATTGTTATCTAATGTGGGTGCTTTATTATCTATTTTGTGACATCAGTGTATGTGGCATGTGAGAAATTGTAGAGAAAAGTGACTTTGCTCTAGGGAACAACATGTAATTAATGTGAAGGATCTGCATTGTATCCTGAAACCCAGGCACAGAATGATGACTGCAAACCTTGACCAGCTGTGAAGCTGTAAATACCCTAAGCAGAAAGGGGATTGCATTTTATGGCATTCTTGGTACTCACAGTTTGAGGATTTTACACTGAATGAAAATTGTATTGTGCAGAGATGAGCCACCCATTGATGATTCTGAGATGCCATGGAAACAGAGGTACCCTGATTAGACGTTGCAGGTTGTGTGTGAGCCAGAGATAGGTATGTCACTGGGAATCCTCCACAGCCTGTACTTCAATAGAAACACTGAAACTGAGAGAGAGGGAGATGAAACATCTGCACTGAAAGAGAGAAAAAACGAGCCAGACAATTAGATGAGAGAAATGCAGTGGTGCCAATTCAGAGGACTAACTTATTCTGCTATTGCTTCATGCAACTTGTTGGTGTCTGCCAGGCCAGGAGATACGTTTTTGCCTGAGTGAAAAACCATCTCAGAACAGCATTATTATAATTCAGGAGAGAAAATACAAGGTATTTGGATTGTGTTGCAGCACAGTTTTCTGGTTTAACACCTTGCCCCAGAAGTTATAGAAATATGATGAAGCACAAAGAAGCTACTGAGAGGTGTATCAGTGCTGGAATCATCAGTTTTATTTTGTTCTCTGGGATTTTATTAAGTCATAGCTCTCTCCAGTTAGTTTAAAGGGAAAATGAATTCATATTGATAGTGCTGGACAGAGCTGCATTGACAAGACTGGAAAAGCCATTTTTTGTGCCCCCAGCATAGGTATGGGACTGGGAAGCATTGGCCTCACCCACATCAGCACTCCCCTGGATGGACGTGGAGGGAGAACAGCGCACAGAGATTTTGGGAGTGGTGATGCCTCTTTCCTAGGTGACTGTA
The DNA here is from genome assembly GCA_013398275.1 of Promerops cafer. Taxonomy (NCBI): domain Eukaryota; kingdom Metazoa; phylum Chordata; class Aves; order Passeriformes; family Nectariniidae; genus Promerops; species Promerops cafer. The sequence continues at coordinate 1,109,049 of VZSE01003938.1, read as the reverse complement.
TTTGGCAGAGGTGGCAAGGTTAATGGCCCTGGGGGAAGTGGCTGCAGGGGTGGTCTCTATGAGAAAAGGCCAGAAGCTGTCCTCTGCCTGACACAGCTGCTTCCAGCCAGCTCCAGTGGGTCCACTCCAGGGCACAGCTGAACCCACAGCCAAGCTCGTGGTGCCTCAGGAAAAGCCTGTTTCTGGAAGGGGAAAGCACTGCCCTACACCAATTGAGGGGAAAATAGTGTGAAACAGCAGAGGGAAGACCAAGGTCAGAGGAGAGTGGGAGGAGGTGCTCGTGGTGCTGGAAAAGAGATTCCCCCACAGGTCTTGGAGAAGACCGTGGTGGAGCAAATATCCCCAAGGCAGTCCCTGGAGGACACCATGGCAGAGCAGGTGGGCTGCCCCAAAGGAAGCTGCAGCCTATGAAGAGCCCACAGAGGATTGGGTAGTTCCTGAAGGGCTGCAGCTTGTGGGAGGATCCAAGCTGGCTCAGGGGAAAAGTGTGAAGAGGATGGAGCAGAAGAGAGGAGCTGTTGCAGACGGAGCACAGTCCCCATTGCCCATCACCCTGAGCCCTGCAGAGTCAGAGTGGTGGGGAAGGAGCTGGGAGTTAAGAGCCTGGGAAAAGAAGGGACATGGGGGGCAGATATTATTTCAATCATTTTGTCTTTGCTTTTTGCTATCCCATTCTAAATTAATTGTCAATAATTTACATGTTTTTTCCCCAAGATGAGTCTGTTTTACCCATGACATAACTGGTAAGTTATTCTCTGTGTGTTGACACAAGATTTTGCATTCTATTTTCTACCCCTATCCTGTTGAGCCTGGGTGGGAGTCTGGCTGCTGACTGAGGTCAACCTACCACAGTTAGGTTAAACAGAATTATTCCACCTGAGCTTTCGAAATTGACAGGACCTAATGACTCAAGGTTGGTCATTTTTAGGGATAACTGGTATTAGAATGTGTGGGTGCAGACCACAGCTGATACTTGGTAAAAGAAGAAAGTTTGTAAAATGAAACCACTCTCCATTTAAAGCAGAGTCAATCCAGAGGTATTTATCTAATACTTGCCCCGAAAAGACGATGAAAATCCATCAGGCAAAGGGCATTATTACTATTTTAAAGCTGCTGTAGGTTGTGTGCACCTGAGTTATGATTAGGGGCATGAGGAATTTATTTGAGCAACATCAAGAGTGCCTTGCATTGCTAATGTTTTTGTTTGCTAGAGGGATTAATATATCAAAAATTTTCCTTGGCTGTACTCATAGCATATAATCAAATCTTGAGTTTAACCAATTCTAAGGATGTTTCCTCAGTTTTAAGTACTTAAAACTGAAAGAGATATGGTGCTGTGGCTGTGACAGGCTATTAATTCAAAAGAGTAAAAAAAGAAGAGGAAAAAAGCTTTATTTAAAAAGATGTACCATAAAAATAATCACAAAAAATGTTTTTGTCCATAAAAAAAATGATACTCAAATGGGTGTCTGTGGCATTTCACAACATACTGGCTGTACAGATAGTATCTGTTGTTCCTAGCAGAGTTTGGGGGAAAAAATGCTATTACAGCATTTGAATTGTTTCATCATTCTGAGATAATCAGTGAAGGAAAAACACATTGTGTCTTCAAGTTGAGAAGGTGTCAAGAAATGTCTTTTGGGGCTGCTGTCAGATGGGGGAAAAGCAGGATGTCCTTTGCAGGATGTTGGAAGCTGTCTGCCATTACAGGTTGTATTCTGGAGACTGGGCTCCTTTTCAACCATTGCTAACAGGATCTAAGTTTGAACATGCAGTTGTTCAGTAAAAGTGCTGTGTAAAAGGAAGGACCCTTGCAGAGTGAATGGAGGTGGGATGGAGTCTGTCCAGAGGTGTTCAGGAGCCACTTCGGAGCACTCAGCAGAAACCTTGTGATGACAGTATCTCAAGACAAACTTGTTTAAACTTTAAAACAATAAAACCAACCCAAATTATTCTATCTATCTATCTATCTATCTATCTATCTATCTATCTATCTATCTATCTATCTATCTATCTATCATCTATCTATCTATCATCTATCATCTATCTATCTATCTATATGTATACTAGAGACATTGTCTGGGGACCATCTTATTTTATTAATTACTAATTTCAGCTTTGTGACTTAGAATTAAAGAGCTTTGTTTGTTGATCCTCTGAGCTTCAGACATTGACAGTCTGATAGCACCAAGCTTGTTTCTGCATGGAAAACTGCAGCAGTTCCAAGATTTTACTACAAATAGGAAAAGCCTTATTTTAATTATTGAGTTTGTAGGCCTCTGAAGACCTAACTCAATGCTAAAGAAATGTAAACGACTTGCAAAATGTAAGGAGCCACAATTCTTTTGTTGGGGCCAGGACGGTTTTTGTTATTTATTTTTATTTTTATTTTTCTGTTGGCTTTTGGATTGTGCAGCAGCTCAGTAGTGGTTTCGGCCCGCTTGTCAAAATTTGTGAGATGGATGTTATTTCTGACTTCTTTATGGGTAAGTTAGAGAACAGGCTCAAACATCAAGGTAAACATTAGGGTTCAATGGAGACACCCATGGAAATTTGGCTTTTCTTGGATATCTCTCCTACCTTCAGTGAAATGGATTTGGGGAGGAGGTAGCAAACTGATTAGAAAGGGTCAGGTTCACTTCTTCATCTGTTCTTTCTGGAGGTCACTCTAAGTGTATTTATGGAAGCCTGGCAGTACTTTCTCTCCTTGTAACCGAAGAAATGAAATTACCCCAACCCATTACTGGAATACAATGTTAATCTTCATTGCAGATGCATTTTTAGATTAGATCTGTGATGTTTCTTTGTACATTCTGGCATGTTGCTTTGCACCTGTAAGTAATTTGTCTTGGTGGTAGTGCTTGCAAGTAGTTTGGAATAGTCCGATTCCTTGTAGGAAGTAATGAGCTCCATTGCTCAAGAACAATGTAAGAGATATGTGGTGAGTTACAAGAGAACTTGAAATTGAGCAAGAGAAAGCTCATCTATACATGAAGCAGGATTAATTTCATTAATTACATTATTGTAGTTTCCTAAATTTTGACTTGTTCTTTCAGGTTTTTTGATACTGTATTGCCTACCAAGTTGCAATATTGAATATTTTGATTGCTAATATTAATACTACTACTACTTCAGGAACAGGGTAAAGCTTTAAGGACCTTATTGATTAAGCCACAATAGATATGAAGCAGTGAGATTTTTTTTTTCTTCCTGGCAGGAGAAATATGGGTGCGGTAGACACACCTAAAATGAAACAGCTTCTATTTCTTTCTGTAACCATTGGTTGAAGAATGAGTCCCTTAAGAGTACAGGAGAAAAAAGTTACTTGTGTCTGAAGAACACACCAAGGAACACATTTTTGTGTATATTTAGAAAATGTTTGTTTTTCATGCATTTCAAGTGACTTGCAGCATGGTTTTCTCACAGTGCATGCATTCAGCTTAGAGGAAAAAAATGATGATTTGAGCCCTCAAATATTTGCTCCTTTGTAACCTATCTGCAGTCATTTAAGATCAAGCCTGAAGTTTAATATTAAAGTGAATGTTGTTAACCCTGGAAAATAAACAGCGTGAGATGATTGAACTTTTCCCCCTCAGGAGAGAGGATAGGCAGAGAGCAAAAAACCTTGAATAAAATAATTAAGATAATTAATTGTTTCCTTTCTACCTACTCAAGTATTTTATTCTGTGTTTCTGAACACTGAACATTACAGGTCCTCCAGGGCAAAAGTCCTTGTAATTCAGACTTTGTAGTGTTGAGAAAAGCAGCATGATTTTATGTGGGGAGTTGGACTGAGAAAGAATATTGACAGAAAACTGTTGTGATTGCTGACAATGTCACATCACCTTATGAAGCAGCCTTGCATCTCATCCTTAGTGTCTGAGGGTCACCAGGTTCATCACTGGGAATCTGTGCCCTCTGCTCAGGTCTGTTTGGACACACAGGAAAGATTGGGGTTCACAGGGGAAGAACCCCCATCCCAAGTTTCATCCCAAGTTTAGCTGTAACCTAACTTACTGTTAGAACTACTAAATTCACTTCCTACATCTTCTTTCTCAAAGATTTTTGGGCATTAATGGTGGAATACCTAGACTTTTCCCTGTGAACTAATTTTATATTGATTTTTGCGGGGCAAGGATGTTTCTTCCTGTGTCAGTTGTCCATTCAGGGAACCTGAAAAGAAGTTCCTACAGAAAGGAGAACCATTCTTAACCTCATGAATGCTCTCTTTCTAGAGCTTGTTTAACATGCTTATTTAATGGTCCAATGTTCTTTATAAAATGTATAAATTAAATCAGTTTTATTTATTTTTGTATAACTATCTTATGTTTTAATTTTGTTAATCAATACTTAACAGTTTTTAAAGTGATGTGTTCTTTTCTTTCATGTTATTTTCTTTTCACCTCCTATTTTTACTTTTTAATATTTGCTACATTTTCCATGCACTTTGACTCCTTTTTTAATTTGTTTTATATGCTGTATTTTATGAGGACTGTAGGTGATATTGAAGATTGAATGTGCCAGTAGTTAATACTCATATTAAATTTAGTGCATATTGTTCTCCAGAGATGTAAAAGAAATTGTTTGGCTGTTGAAGCTCTCAGATAAAAGCTGAAGTGACATACCTATTTCATGCATCACATCAACCTGTTTTGCATGCCACTGTCATCCTACCTGAAGCTGTGCAAGATTAGATTCAGACCATGCAAAGCAAACAGGACAGGTATGTTGCTGCCACTTTGAACTGTGTGTACCACATTGACTCTTCTGTCAGATATGCTTAAACTGAAAAATAAGCAGTGGATGTGGTCTTGGTCACCTCCCAGCCACACTCAATAGCTGTGGTAGCATTTACTGCTCTGTAAAATTGACCAGTCTCCACAGCCTACCCACTTTGTTATTAATATAATTGTGGAAATTAGTCATTCTATAGCTCTTGGATTGAGTTCAGATTTGTGTAATTTCTATGACATACTGAACCACCTTCTCCTCCTCATCAGCCCTCACTACAGTTGCTGACAGCCTGGGTAGAATTACCCCTCTCAGAGGACTCTCTCCAGCAAAGACAGCTCTAGATCAACACGTTCTTTGGCCCTTCACTAACACGTGGCTTTATTTTGAGCTGTCCTGCATGTTGTCACACATAGAGGTAGTTATTTGATTCTGAATTGTCAAATTACCAAGAGCAGTTTTTAAAAAGAGAAAGAAGTTTTCTCTGGATTTAGATTCCCTAATACCTTTTTTGGAGGGTTTTTTCTACATTTGGAGGATATCTTGTCTACTTCTGTGTAGCTGTTTTTAGTACAGCTGGGGAATCTGTGGGTCATTGTGTCATATTCTCTCATCTTAATCTGCTGTTAGTTATGCTAATGAGGCTTGTGGCACTGGGCTTTTGCTTCACTTTGCCATATTGTCACTTCTACAGCAGAAGCCAAAGGTGACTTTATCCACTTCAACTGTGATGCTTTTTAAGCACATTTTGCTTTTCCTGTGATGTAGCCTTAGAACTCTGCAAGTCAGACTGTCTCAGTCTCCTAAGAGCATGGATTTACAGCCTCCAATTTATTCTCCCTACTATCTGGTGAAGTCCTATGAAGCTTGTCTAAATTTGCTAGAAGNGACCTTAAAGATCATCTAGTTCCAACTGCTCTGCCATGGACAGAGACATCTTCCACTAGATCAGGTTGCTCAAAGCCCAATACAAACTGGTCTTGAATGTTAAGGGATGTTAAGACTTACATGGAGATTTTGGAAGTCTGGAGAAAACAGAATAAGAGAACACTGATACATAAATACTTATGTATATGCACATGTATTCCCTCTTTTTATGAGATAATTGTATTTCATATTATGTCAGAATCTTATCTCTGAAAGACTCTGGTGATTTGTAATTATGGGTGTATTCTGTCTGTTTCTGTATCTTCTTGTTTCCCTCTAGAATATTGTGCTAAAGAGGGAGAGGTGCAAGATTTGGAAACTGCTTCTTGTGCCTACTCCATATGCCTTTGCTGACCCTGTGAATACAAACTAGCCAGAGCCTTACTAATTTGTTCAGCTTTTGCTTGGGTTGCCCTTACACCACAAAATATCATTCATCTCTGCTAAGTTTAGGTAAAGTCTATTCTCTTCACCTTCATTTTTCTGAAGGGATGCAGTAAGAGATGCCAATTTCCTATAAGCTAAATGCAATCAAAACCCAAGGGGTTTGCAGTCTGGCTTTTGCTCCAACCTTTGCATCCTCTGAACTAAAGGATATGCTCAGCCCTCTGAACCACACCTTTCGATCTTGTGCTAGAGCTCCACACGTCGTACTCTGGCTTTTGGCAAGGAACTGTTCCGAGTTTTAATCTTGATTGGTCTTTTGACAAGTACACAGAAGCTTTCAGTGTCCCGAGGCAGAGTCATGTTCTTTTCTTGTTTTCTCTCCGTGTCTCTCCAGTTTTTCTGAGTCTTGCATTTTGCGTGGTTGTTGCCATTGAAAGCAGGCACAAAGGTGCTATTTGTCTTCTCCTACACAAAGCAGGAGGAGAGCAGATGCTCGTAGGAATGGTGCTAATAATCTGCAGTAGGAATGGCAGTGTAGTAGGAAAGATCCCTGCCTGACCATGTTTTCCACTGCTTTAGGGCAGAACTACAGTGTGCAGTGAAGAGAGCCATGCCAACTCCAAATGAGCCAAATCTGGAACTGCAAACTGTTTAGCTGTGTTGCACAGGAGGATGGTGAAGTTCCCAGGCCTGCAGACTCACGAAACATGCTGCATCCTAAGGATTTGTCATATAATCAAAGGAAATGGGATGTGTGTGGGGAATCCCAAGAAAGTGCTCTGGAAATTTCATCAAAACTTATGTGTCTGTGCACACCACAGATTCACAGACAGACAGACAGACAGACGGACACTGCCATCCAACTATGTTCATGGTACTCTCGAGCCGTTTCCTGCCTGGAACACTGTAAATGTGGTAGCCTTGTAATGATTGCAATTTAGTTTGAGGCTAAAAAAATTAACTGGAAAGCTATCATCACATGTCTAGTAATAAATCTCCAATGCAATATACTTCCTAATTTCTGCTGTTGCCTTTAAGTTAAAAGTAAAGAAAAGCAACTCCCTTTATGCTCAGCTTCCCCTCAAATTGGCACTACTTGCAAGTGCAGAAACAGAACTGAATGTGTTTACAGCAGTCATGCTAATTATGGTACACAAGATTAACCTGGCCAGAAAAGATAAATATCTTGGTATTCACTGCAGTGATAAAATGATTTTGGAATGCAGCCTGACAGAGTGGCAGATGAAATTTGATTTTTCTAGCTATACATAGTTCACAACGGGCCTCTGTAATATTTGTTGAGTCTAAATGTCCTGAGAACCTGATGTTGTCTTTGTAGCATGGGTAGTTATTCTTTTGCAATATTTTAGGGGGAAAGCCAATACTTTTAATGCCAAAAATAGGTAAAAATCTTTGAAATATGATAGAAAATAAAAAAATACTGTATTGAACTGTTAAACATGTTTTTGTCTTAAGTGTGAGTTAGAGCTTTCACAAAGAACATGTATTCCAGAGCTGCCTTTCTAAATAATTGAGTTGTATTGGTCTTGTATAACATTCTCGGAGTAGGGAAAAAAGTAAGCATAGTCTTTCTAGGAGGGAAGATCAGATTTGTCTGAGCTGTGGTTTACTGCCAAAAAAATAGGCTAAATATATATTATTTGTGAAGAAAAATACTGTTATCTTCTCCCTATATTGTGGGTGCAAGTAATATGATATGATGGTGAAGAAGTCAGAACAGTTATTAAATATTTCCTGGTCTGGGTTTTCTGTGTCACCAAAGTACTATTGAAAAATATCTGCTCTCTGTTAGTTCCCAGTGATGTCCTCTATATATGGAGAGAAGTTTCCCAGTTACATTTACTCACTTTCTTAAGCAAATAAAAGCCCTTCAACAGGTTCCTCTTGAAGGGAAATCTTCAGTAATTTCAGTAAGTTCTACAATCTTTGCCTCAAGTCTTCAGTGTCCTGCCACCAGCATTTGCAGTGAGTCCCTGGTGCTGAATTTGTGTTCTGTAATACACTCTTCTTTTTCCTTCTGAGGTGAAGCACACTGATCTGAACTGCACGTGCAAGAAGGGGGCTCACGCAGCGCTGTGTTCTCTTCCTGTGCTCTGTCAGCCTCTTTCTGTGTGAGTCAGAGAATTTAAGACCAGGGAAGACATTTAGATCATTCCATCTGACCTTTTGTAAAAACCAGATCATTACATTTTGCACAGGTACCCCTTTGTTGATCCTGGTAGCTTCTGTTTGGCTGAAGCGTAGCTCTCGGAAAGACACCCAGGAAGGCAGCGACAGCTGCTGTGTGTGTTACTGCTCTTGGCACTGGGGTTGTACTGGTTAATCACCCTTTCTAAACAAATACGCCTCCCGTTGCTGAAAACTTGCCTCAGCCTTTCAGCCCACCCAGCTGGCACGCTCTGCTACCTGTCACTACAAAACTTCTCATTCTTAATTTTTAGCTTGACTTTGCTTGGCTTCATCCATTCATTGACTTTGTCAATCGATGTGTTGTTTGATGACTGTGATTTCTGCAGGTTCTTGGCCAACATTTTTCTGTGATCTCTTCATGAGTACATTTCTCAAATGTCTTCACTTTATCAGTGTGCATTTCCCTGGTTCCCATCCCTTTGCAGTGGGTTACTTCTCCTCCTCTGGCATTCACTGTGTGTCAGCTACACAGTGAGCAGTGCCTTACACCTCTTCTTCAGCTGTGCATACAAACACTTCTAATTATAATAAAATTACAGACCTCATATTTGAGACATGCTTTTTAACTGGTACTTGAAAACAATTTTTCATCAAGAAACTGTGACCTGAAACTAACTAAGTGAAGTGATTAGAAACAACTCCATTTCATAGTTGTTTTACTTTTGAGGAGAGAATGGAAGGGTTTATGGTGACAGCAAATCTGAATTATCATGTTTCTTAATGAATGTTACAATTCCTAAAAGGACAAACAGATGTTGTTTTCAGAAAGTTACACTTGAGGTATGGGTCTTGGATTAATAGCCCAATAGTCTTCCTATTCCTTCTTCCAGTGTCTATCTGCACATTAGCCCAAGGCTCCCTCCACCTCTTGAGGTGTACCCAAGTCATTGTGCTTTTGAACTACATTCATGCACACACAGACAAATCTGAGAAGTCTCTTATGTTGGTATTTTTCATGAGTCCATGTATTACACTATGCTTTTTTATTTCTTATTGCTACAACTCATTGTAGAAGAATGGCTTTTCAAAATAGTTTCCTTTAGCTTCAGAAGATAATCTGAAGCTCTGTGTGTACTCACTCACTACTGATGCCCACTGCATCCTGTTCATCTTTCTTTAAATTGATTGTTTCTCCCACATCCCAATGGTAAGTGAAAGATGAGAGGAGTGTGGGTGGTCTGTCTTGGAGATAGACTTTGTTCATGACTCTTTAAGCTTATTTTAGCATCCCAGCATCCATGTTTCAAATGTTAATGGAGTTTTGTTAGTAATTAAAAATATTTTATTATCAATTAAAAGCCCTCCTTCATGTTACTATAATAAACAGCTTTGTTGACTAGTACTTATTCTAATGATTAGGCACTTAATTTAGAAAAGACTGGCAAAGAGTTTCACTGGTATCTGAGAGCTTAAGGACCAATAGTGTTAACAGCACTACTGTGTGCTTTCCTTCTCCCAGAATTTGTGTTTTGATGCTGGATGCTGCCTTAACCAGACTTTGGGGACCAAAGTTTGCTTGCTGCTGCTCAGAGCTCATGTGGATACTTGAATCAGCAAAACTCCTGGGTATATGAAAACTCAGTGTGTGCTCTGAGCTTTGAGTAGAGTGCATACCTCTTTTTTTAAGAAGAAATCCTTGTGCTAAAGCAGTTAGGCTCACAGAGTCTGTAAAACCTACACAACAAAGCTGTTATTCTTATCTATAAGATAAGAATGTACAGCATCCAATTCAGCAATCATTTTTTTATTCAGGCACTCAATTATCCAAATAATTTTCACGCCTTTTGTGTTTAGAGTGACATAATTCAGTAGGATTCTTTGATACAATGGTCAAAATGTGCTCAAAAAATGTTTAAGCATTCAAGATGCTTGAAAGTGTTAACAGAGCCATTTGTTCATCTTTTACAGTATGTATATGGAACTCCTGTTTTAAAAATATTTTTCCAAATTATGTTCTTGGTTATGAGGGTGTCACCTCAGCAAGTTTTCAGCTGCGAAACTCTGTGCAGAGGTGGACCACATTAACACAGAAACAGCTGACCAAGTTCCTAGAAGTGATTTAAATCTTAGTGCAGGTATTGTGTGATATTAAAGATGACAGGTTATTCGCTTTTAGCAAGCTTAATCAAGTGGAGGTTTTTTGGAATTATTTTATTTTTCGAGAGTAGATAGGAATGTTGTTATGAAGCAGTCTTTGTTAAAAGGTCAGAAATTTCTCTGGACATAAACCTCTGCTGCTGAAGACACTGCTGAAGACAAATACTGTTTGGGAGAAACTTAGGAAAAAACTATTAATCTGCCGTCAAGCCTTGGACTTCCCCATAGGCCCCTGTTGAGCTTCAGCATGGTTATTACCAATAACCTTGGCCTCTTCCTGTGCTGTCTTTTGCAGGCAGATAGGAGCTCCCATTGTCAGTACTCTGAGTGCAGATTTGTTTACTCTGACCAAGCTCCAGACGCACTAAAACCTGGGCATGCTAACACAATGATGAACAGATCTTACTAGGCTTAGTACTGTGGCTTTAACACTTTTTTTTTTTTCTTTTAACTGGCTTTGTACTTTAGTGGCTCAGCCAGTCACCAGGGCCATACAAGTTGCATTTGGCTGAATGCATTGGCAGAACAAGTTTGTGTGTGCCTGGAGAGCAGACAGCAGGGGGTTGTGTTTGCCTTGGAAGACCTTGCTGATATACCTCAAGTGAACTTCCTTGAGCTCTGCCTGTCAGCACTAAGGAAAAAGTAATTCAAAAACAGGCCCACTGATCGCAAAGGCCAGTGGAGTTCATTCCTGAAAAATAGTTCTTGTTGAAGAGAATTGGAAATTTCTCCGAATGATAAGTGAGTTAAAAAGGGAAGATAGGACAAAGAAGTCAGAAGATGGAGAGGTGCGGGCAGGTGGAGAAAAGCTAAAAGTACAGCAAAGAAAAAGGTGAGAGTGATAGAGAGATGGACAAGGGTTATTTTTTGAGTCATAGGCAGAACATGCTTCTGGAAAATCTGCATCTGTGAATACTGAGATCCATGCAGAAGCCTACACCATGGTAAAATCTGTGAATTTCAAGCTTGAAAAGCAGAGAAAAAAGTATTTCATATTTCAGATTACCTCAAAATCCCAGACGAGTAAAACTATTCAGTGACTATTTCAGGTAATAGGAGTGTCTCAAAAGACTTCCACCTACAAAATGCCACCAAATGGAGAGTTTCTCTTTAATAACTCATATTCCTTTAACTGCAGCTGCTCCAGGGGCCAGATATAGAATGACTACATTATAAATATCAGGTTTCTGGGGTAGACCAATGGTAAGCTAAAATGTCAGTTTGCCTAATGCAAACACTTGACATATGTTGAGCAGAATAGGGAGTAATGAGGTTGGAGTCTGTCTCTTTGCTCCTGGTCATCTCTCTTTAGAATATTTTTCAGGGTACATGCTTGACAGGGTCTAGATGGCTGGTACCATTTAATCTCCTCTGTTCAGAAAACACTCACCATGTGCAGGGAGCTGAACTGCTGATGCTCTGTATGAACTTGCTCATGGCTGGACTGTCAGAATGATTCTGCTGTGGCTTTAGTGAACTAGCTGTGAGACCAATTACACCCTGTAAAAGATGTAATGGTTAATTAAACTACAGCAGCTGGTCAAACCTGAAGGCTCCTGAAATATTAGGTGTGTATCTGGAAGTGAAGTGAGGCTGAAACACACAAGAGTTCTTTCTCTTCCTCGATACTTTTCTTTAATATGTCCAGATGAGATGAAAAACTGAATAAATTCAAGAACATTTCATTTTTAAGAGACGGGGAGTTTACTTAATGATTCCAAACCTGCCCCTTTCATTCCTGTTTCTAATGCACCATCACTTTCACCTTTCTCACATCAAAGAAGAGATGAAAATGGCCCCCCACAGAGATCGTGAACACTGCTCTAATAGTGCTAGCAGTGAGAGGTTGATTTTTAGTTTAATACTCAGCCTGTAAGCAGCAACTGCCTGATTTCTGCCCTTTCCCACCATCTTCTCTCTCTGGGGTGCAGGTGTCTATGGCAGTGCTGCAGCCCCTCGTTTGCCTGGCATGTTTGGCTACTGCGCCCGCTGCGGTGGCTGGATGCCGAGGGGAAAGAGTGGGGGGCTGCACTACCTCTTTTCAGCTGACTCCCATTTTGGTGTCTGAGCTGTGCTCTGCCTGTGAGGGAGGACTTGTGCTAGCATATTGTCTCATGGGAGTATTGGGGTTCTCTCTGGCCATGAGTTCCTCTCAGCCTGGTGGCCTGCTGTCACAGGAACTCATCACATCTTTAAAAAAGGGGCTCCAGAGGCATCCTCCTCCAGTGGAGCTCAGAGCTCCGCTGCCCAGCTGCAAGGAGGGGGAGCACTGCCACAGCAGCACAGAAAAGGCAGAGGTGTGCTAACAGCGGAGGGAGAGACAGATCCCCCCTGGCTCCAGGTGCTTCCATCGGGCCAGTGCTCGGGAGCACCTCTGGGAGCTCTCTCCCCTGGCAGCAGCAGCAGGAGCGCGGCCACTGCCTGGCAGAAAACTGCCGGGGACAGGACAGTCAAGCCAAATGGCTGTGCCAGAGAAGGCTCTGCTTAGCTCCTCAACTCCGGTAAAACCACCCACTGTGCTATTTTGTGTCTCTCAAAACATCAGGACTGCATAAAAGGGGGAAAAACGAGAGACAAAGAGCGGGGAGAGCCGGAGCTGTGGCTGTGAGAATGGCAGCCGGGGGAAGAATGGGTCTGTGCGTTCACACGCGCTGTGCCTGTGTGGGGAAAACAGGATGTTTCCGTCTGCAGCTCCAGACGGAGCCCTTAAAGGACACGCCGTTTAATGCCTCTGTTTTCAGAGCCACTGTGAAGCTCATGAGCAGAGAGGTAAGTATTTAACTGCAGGTTGAAAGTTATTCTAGGCATGATGAGTACCCCTAAAAACAAACAAAAAAAGCGCCCCACCACAGAACAAAACCAAACACTAAATCTAGTAAAAGCTGGTTGCTTTCCAAGCACAATCTTTCAATAGCTGCTTGAGACAAGAAGGAAAAAGTCCAGCCTCAAAACAACCACTTACAACTGTTGCATGTAACATCTACACTCTATCAGCCAGGGCTGGTAGTTCTTGCCTTTCATTAGTATAAATGGCCCTCCCCTGAAACAGGGAATGAGTGGTAATGATTTGATACAAGCTAGCATTAGTTTTATTTAGCATGTCAATGAATGCTGCTTTCAAAAACCACCATTGAAACAAGGTTTGGGGTTTTTTTCAAATGAGACACTATTTAATTTTCTTTTTTTGCATATTGTACATTTGAGGAAAGTGAAATGTTCAGTCAAAAATGAATAAATGAATAAAATCTTGTAAGAATTGTTGTTTAGTAGGCTATTATGTGCCTTCATAGCATTATCATTTCTTCATTTCTTGGCTTTATTTGTATTTTTTTCTCTTCAGCAGCAGCATTAATTTTCTGTCCCTTCTGGTCTCTGTGGGCTGTTGTCCAGTGACCTATAAACTGACATGTGTTACAGATTTTGAACAATTACTGTTTATGTTTGGGGGAGGGGTACATGTGGTTATTACTTGAGGAGTTGACATAATGTCATGCTATTCTTTTATATATGTGTGTATTTTTATATATATGTCACACACACACTCTACATATATAAGTGTGTGTGCAGCTTGTCTTCTGTAAATAATTAGACATGAAGTTTGTATTCAAGAAAACTGCAGTCTGGTGAGTGAGAGAAGGAACTAAAGTGAACTAGAATTGTAGAAACTTGATTTCCTCTTTATCTGTCCTGCCTTTGTGAGATGAGGTTGTCCTCTGCTGGCAGCGAGGTTGGGGTATCCATTTCCCCTGAATGTTTGTAGTTGCTTGCCTAGAAGAGAATTTGTGGCTTGTGCAGGATTTTACTTGGCTGATGCGGTGTCCTGTGACAAAGTCAGTATTTTAAGATGCCTGTGATGCTAGGAATTTTAGCAGTTTTGGCACCAATAGACAGCTTGTGGCTGAAGAACATAAGCTGGCTGGGAGCAGTTAGGGACTTGGCCTCTAAGATATGAAACTACTTAGTCCTGTTTATTATGCAAAAACACCTCCCACACCACCTAATCTCCCAAACCAACCAGTCGGTCAGTCACCATGTGGTTGAGGATGCTGCATCTGAGACCCTGGCACTGCCACCCCTTGGGGATTTGCCTTTGGAGGACCTGCAGGGCACAGAGCCTGCTCAGGACTTTTTTAAAATGACAGTTATGATAGGGCCAACATGCATAGCAAATGAAGCTATACAGCTTCAATTTATTTGTGTTAGAACTGTTAATATAAGCAGAAAAAAACTAAAATATTTATCAAATCATGAATTATGTAGATCCTGCAGATATTACTAATTTACAGGCAGCAGAATAATTTTTATAAAAGAATGAATAAATATTAAAAAGTCTCACTTTGCTTTTGTATGCGATTGCAGATGGCCTCATGTGATGAACTACTGTTGTTTACTTGTGTTCCAATGGTATTCTCCCTCCTTTAGCCTAAATTTCCCAAATATAAGTATTTTACTTACCTAATACACTCATTCTTAAATTTGTGATGATTTGATTATTCATATTTTTTTTGCTTTTTTCCAGCTGTTTCTGGATGCTTAAATATTAACCAGGAGGGTTTTTTTTTCCAAGTTTTATTTTGTTGCCACATGAACACCATTATAAATAATACATTTTTTGTTTACATATGTCAAAGATGTCTAGAAATAAACCTCTTTTTTGCTGTAGTAGCTGTGAACACAAGCATGCAGCCGCCACTTCGTTAGATGTTCTTTTATCAGAAACCCAACTGTTTGATTAGTTCTATTTAGAAGATGCTGGAGGCTCTGATGCTCTGTGAACACCTCTCTGCTCCTTAATGAACACTTCTGAATCCTCCAGCAACACAGAATCAGCTTTATTGTCTAAGCTGGGTAGCTCTGTCAAAGGGGCACTCATTTGCTGTGCTCAAGTTGACTTTAATTTGTCAGATGACACAGGTCCCCCTCTTCACGAGACTCCATCTTTATAGCATAAGATTATTGCTCTCGCCTGGATTTCCTTTTTGGAGTTGTTCACTTGAATCACAGACAGGAAGGACGTGAGGATATTTAGGAGATCATTTGTCATGTAAGTTGTGTCAGCACGTGAATCCTGTAGCAGCAGTGGCACATCTGCTGTCACACTGATAAGAGCAAAGGCAGATATGCTCTGTGATAAGGGACTGTGACCATACAGCAGGAGCACCCACGTTACACACGTGGTTTCAGTTTCATCTTGGTGTAGACTTGGCTGCTAGGTACATAAACCCAGACGTTATCTCCAGTAGCCCAGATGCAGACAGAAGGCAAAGCCTTGCATTGATGCACCCGACTCAGTACAGAATAGTTAATGAATTTTCCTACATAAAGGCAAGGCATGGATGGGCAATTAGGTGTGATGATTAAGTAATTCTGTAACCTTGCTTACCCTTTTAAACAGCCTGAAGAAAAAAAGGTTGCATTAGAAAGCAGAATAGAATTTGGTCTGGTGCACACAAAAGCTAATTTGTAAGGAGAGGGGGGAAAAAAATTGTGCCACTCAAACACTCTGTATTGAGAAAATGAGATCAACAGAGGATTCAGAGAGAATGACTTAAAGAGGCAACAATATTTAAAACAGCTAATTCACAAGTACTCAGTAGAACCTATACAACTAACACACAGCTAATACAAACTTACAGAAGTTAGTCGGAAAAACTGCTCCTTTTTCTCTGCCTCTATCCAAAATACCTGGCAGTGTCAGACAGGTATGTGTTTTGAGTTTTACATTACAGAAAGAATTGAAGTAATTAATAAATCAGCTGATATTGTTTAGTTCTGTAATGGATAAATCATGACAGCAAAAGGGTACATGTGAGTTAATGAATGCAGTATTTATATAAGCCCTGCAGGGCAAAATGAAGAAAACATGTACATTAACAAACAGTTTAATACCCAGGAAGTGCAAAATAAACTGACTCCATAGAAACCCTAGGATGAGTAGGGATAAATATAACTTTAATTCCTTATTTGGCTAATTTTACAATGCTTTATGAGATTAACCTGTTACTGTGCGTTTGGGTGATTAACCTGTTATACATCATAATTAGCCTTTTAGTTATCGTGTCTGTAAATCATATTTCACTACAGGCTTGTTTCTAGGCTTGTTGACAGTAAAGCAAACTGGTCCTTCATGCATATCCCCAGACTTGGCTCTCCTTGTAATTCTTCCTCTGTCCTCTGGTTCTGAATATGCTCTCAATTTTGGCTCAATTTCCATCCCAATCTTTTGTGCTTTTGTCATTCTCTCCTATGACTCATGCGTCACTTTGTTCACATGTGCAGATTATCTGAGATATTTTCTTCTTCTTCAGCTTAATTATTTTTAATAGTGCTTTCAGGTTACGTTGAGTGAAATTAGATATTAAGTTTCAATCTACTATTAAAAAATTTTAGTAATATTCTGAGTATTAAAGACATTAATTGAAAAATTAGCTAAAGGTAGACTCTTCCAATGAGACTTGACTTTTTTATTGAAAAAGCCAGTGTTTCATATTCGTTATGTTTCCTTTCCTCTGGATATTTCTTTAGAGAGAGACAGTGTTGTATGGTTTCTCTTTCCATGTAACAGCTGTGTCCAGGATACTTAGCAAGATATTATGTATCATCCACAGCATTTTGTTATGTGCTGCAGTTCTGTTGTAAAGCTGGCATTTCCATTAGAGTAGATCAACGTGTTTTAGTCATCAGATGCCTATTACAATTATTTTACCACTTTTTTTTTCCCAGGAGAGTAATCGCTTTCTCATTGATCTGGACATACAGCTGATAGATGGATATAGGGATGGGCTGTAAGCAGCAGGCTCCAGCTGCATTAGACTGATGTATCAGGCAGCTTCCAGCTGGGTGTGATAGGAAGATTACAGGGCTCCAACTGTATCTCTGTACAACTCAAAGTAAACCATGTAAAATCTATCTGAAAGATTCAGCATTGAATCCTCCAGAACTCGTTACAGTGGATGCAGGAAGAAGTGAAAGGGAACCTTAATTTTCAAAGACACTAAGGTTCAGCACATCATCAGCTTACGTATTGTGATTCTATTTGTAGGTACAAATCTTTGAGACAAAACTAATGAATTAAATCACCCAGTAGAACTTTCCCTCTTTGTTTCCAGATGCGCAAGTTATTTTACTTAATAATGGTGACAACAGGTGGTATTGATAACAACAAAATTGCCCAAGGAAGCATGAAGTACAACAGTGTTCCCATTTTACTCTTGACTCTCCTTTGTTTGCCACCTGCAGCCTCTGTCCAGAAGTAATCCCAAACACAGGTTTATCTTTCAAAAAGCCAGATGGTTACAAGAAAGTGGCGACAAGTCTTCTGGCCTCTTTTATATCCTTTATAAAACACTATTTTCATTGACTATATTTAGTATAAACTCTATCTGCTTGTGTGACGTGTAAAAATTACACTGGAAGAGACACCACCAGTATACAAATTGACTTGTTTTCCTTCTCTACTTCCAGTCAAGTTTTAGGAAATATTTATGCAGCATAATTAAATGTTTGTAGGGACAAAATTTTGTAATTGGATACCAGTCACTGAAGATTGGTCAAAGAAAAACCAATACAAGTATTGACTAGTTTATAAGTGCTACAGTGACTTAAAGATCTGGGTTTTTTTCCCAGACAAACTTGTATTTCATCTTGACTTTAGGACCTAGCTTCACTAATGACTTTGACAGTCTCATATAATTAATTTTATTTTAAATCAAATGGTGAAAGGTTCAGAATGAACCCACATGTCCACATAGTTGGTACAAAAATAGCAGCCTTAGCATAATATTGGTTTTTCTCATTTTTTCTTTTTCACAGATCTGTCCTTTTGAAGTCTTTGCTTGAGACTGTACTGTTTACTGAGTCACTAACAAATACAGATTTCTGGTTTATTTGAGGCTCTGAGAAAGTCAAGGCAATGTAATATATGCAACAGGAAAACTTGTGTAGTTACTCTGTTTATAAAGGTTTGGGGTTTTTATGATAAACAACATTTTTTGTTAAATTAGTACTGCAGTAGTTTAAAGAAATTTGTAAATTTCAGTAAATAGTTAGAAGATCTAGGAAAACACATCTGAGCTTGGCAGGATCACATGGGAAGCTGCCGTGGAGGGCAGAGGGGCTCAGAGCACAAGGACAGCCCTTCCCAACCTGTAGGAAATCAAGCAGTTGTGGCAGGAGGTCAGCCCAAGCAGAGCTCACATATAAAAACAAGTGTACCAAAGGGGGTAGAAGCTGTGGGCTACCCTGGAGGAGCCCAGACTGATTGTCCAAGATTGCATGGATGGAGAAGGGGTGTAGGAAAGCCACAACTTCGCTGAAGCTGAGACTGGGAAGGATATGAGGACCACAGTACGTGTTTCTGTACACCAGCAAAAGGCAGGCTGAGGGAAATGTGAGCCTGCCTCACAAAGGAGCAGGGCATCTACTGACAGACTGGTTACCTCAGCTTTCTCTGTGTCTTCCTGTTTTTTCTTGTTACATTCTGCCCTTAGCTCAGCCTCTGAACCAAGTGGCAGAGCTTGAGGGAGTGAAGAGTTACCTACAGTGGAGAAAGATCATGACTGATGGCTTTTAGGCTAACTGGACATCCCCAGGTCTGATGGACCTGGCAGGCTGCACCAGAGAGGCTGACATGGGTCACTGTGAGGCTGCTCACTGTCAGCTTCAAGGAGGCTCACAACGACAGGAAAGAGGCAAACATTGGTTCCAGCCTTGTCCCAGAAGGACAAGGAAGAGGCTCTAGGGAAAGTTATGCAGCAGATCCTGCTGGAACCCATTTCCAAACACAAAGATCAAGTAGGAGATTTGTAACAGCCAGCATGGAGTTACCATGGGCAAGATGAGCCTGACCTTCTGGATTGCCTTCTCTCGTGGGTCGGCTGGCTGTGTGGGAAAGGGGAGAGCAGGTGATGTTGCCTACCTCTGACTTTAGCAAGGCCTCTGACCTTGTCTTCCATAGTTTCCATCCAGAGAGACTGGTGAAATACGAACTGGGTTAAAAGATGGGTGAGAAATTGCTGAGAGGGATCAGGGACATTCCTTGCTGTGCCTGATGGGGAGGTGTAGAACAGGCCGAGCCAAGCTCTTCCCAAGAGTTACATGGCAAAAGGAGGAGAGGCACCAGACATGAGCTGCAATGCAGGAGATCTGGATGCGGGGCAAGGAAAATGCTTTTCACTGTGGAGGTACCCAGACAGAGGGGCAGAGGCCCAGAGAGGCTGGGGGGTCCCATCCCTTGGCCCTGTGCATCTCACTGCAGCTGACACAGCTTTAAAGAGGTCCCTTCCGACCTGGGTCACTGTGTTCTCATCCATCCCAAGGACTACTGAGCCTTTACTTCCCTGCAAATGTGCCGTGGTGTAAAGGAGCACAAAGGAGTGTAGTATCATTTTAAGAATTATTTTTAAAGAACAGGTGAAGACGCTGTCTGTGCTGTGAGGCAGCAGACCAGCCTCGCGTCCTAGAAGGAGCCATGTGAGTAGGTATTACTTGACCTGCATATAAATGTGCCTGAGACAACAGCATCATTCCCCCTGTGGAAACACATGCAGTTTCTCACTAGGTAATTAGGGCTGAGTTTGTTAAGGTGAAGGAAAAACTGAGAAGGGGAGGATGAAAGCTGAGGGCTGCAGCAGTGATGTCACCACCAGTGTCACTCCCAGTGGCATTCACAGCAGAGGTACAGAAATTCAGAACAAAGGCAGTTTACTGAATCTTCTTCTATACATTTTTAGTAAGTGAGATTAAAACTTTAGATTTCTGTGAAAACTGAGCTAAATTACTGTGCTTTGAATAAATATCTGATAAGACTGTTGTGCCAGATTATCGTAATTGCAAAAAAAGAGGAAAAGTCTTGTAAATGCAGTAAAAATGAACAAGCTTCCAATATGTGCACCTAATTTTCTTATTCCTGGAATGCTCACTTAAGCCTTCCCAGAATGAAGCAAACATTATTTCTGAAGCTGTAGCTAAATTGAAAGAATATTTTGCCAAGCAACTATTTTGAGAATTCAGTTCATTTAAATGAAAAAAAGCCAAACAACTCAAAACCTAATAACTAAATAGCAGGTTTTGTGAAGTATCTAAAATTGATTTTCAGATGTGTGTCTAGGGCATAACAAGAAATTAGTATGTCTGAAACAATTAATGTATTTCAAAAAGGCAATGGAGGGTTATTTTCTTTTCGTAACTGGGTAATATTCACTCCATGATAAAGGGCTTGCAACCCAATTTTGCTGCCTCTGTGAGTAAACATTTCCAAGGCTTCACAGTCTTTAGAAGTGAACCCAAAAAAGTAAAAACTTTTGACTCTCTTGCTCTGTTAGTTTCTCTCCCAGCCTTCAATCGAGTACTTTATAAATTATCTGAGGAAGATGTTATAGTGTGCAAGGAGCAAGCAATAAAAAACCTAACTTAAAGCAAAACATTTAAAATAAATTTAAAATAAATGTCAGTTTAGGGCAGATGCTTTAAATGTGATATTTAAAATGAAAGGGCTAACAATAAACATTTGAAAAATAAAGTTTGCAACAAAATTACAACAGTACCCACATTGAACTCTAAGAGAAAATTGAATTTGTATTTGTTTCACTGTAATTTCTGGCTAATTCCTAAGCACAAGAGAATTAGTTGCAGTGGAACAGTAGGAATAAAGTATTAAAGTTGAGTTATCATGGGAGACTTAATTTGGCTCATGTTCCTGTCTAAGGCACTGCTCCTGCCTTTATTTGTCCTTTTAGTTAGTTCCAGTAGGGCTGAATAGTATATTGCCTTTTCCTATTAGTAATTACTGCAGTACTGGTGTCCCACATCCTGAGAACACATCTCAGAAATACCCCTTCAAGGTTGAGTGGAATTTTTCATATACTTAGCTATTTATGTGAAGAAGTGTTCAAACTTGAAGCCCAAGTATTTCTTCAGGGAAATAATTCTGTCATAGCTTGTAACTATTTAAGGTTTTTAATCATGGTGAGATAAATTGAGTGAAAGAAAATAATTTGCTTTCAATCATAAAATCCGGCTTCTCTAGTAAGCACTAAGTTAGTGAGTTTATTAGGTTGAAGACATAGGTATCTATTTGTATTTATGCTCTGAAAAAGTTCTTATTATGAAGAAACACTGTCTGTCATTCAGAAATTCTGTACCATCTCTGGAAGAATTTCAGGCAAACTTATAGAGTGCTTTTCAGACAAATATGATTGTAAACTAAAGCTGTCATATTAATTCATTTTAGTGCTGAGCAAACTACTTCAGGCTCCATAAGGATCTATATTACATCTCTTCTGAACCTGGGCCAATTCCTTATTTTTAGAACTGAAATCAAGTTCAAATCTTGAGGTCTTGAAATATTTTTCACTTCTGGCAGACCTGAAATTCCAAGTGGCCAAGTACCACATAAGACTAAGCTTGTAGTATTTTTACCCTTGAAAGTGGTAAGGATTTGTAAAGGAAAGGTTTTGGGGGTGTGGGCTTTTTTGTTGGTTCTTGACGGGTAGGAATGTTGTGTGTTGAGGTTTTTCTTGTTTGGTTGGTTTGTTGAATGTTTTTGAATGGGGAAGGGGGTTGAGTTCTTTTGATTTGGTGTTTTGTTTGAGTTTTTTAATACTGTTGGGTTTTGATTTTATTTTTTCTTTTATTTTTTCTTTTTTTTTCTTTTTTTTTGTTTTTTTTGTTTGTTTTTATTTTGGGTTTGGTTTGTTGGTTTTTTTTTGTTGTTTTGTTGTTGTTGTTGTTGGGGTTTTTTTGTTTGTTTGTTTTTGTTTTTTTCCTCCTGAAAGATCTTTTTTGTCTTGGCAGTTAAAGTTAAAACTTCAGGTAGAACTTAGCCAGCATTCCGGATAACTGCAAACATATGGCACTGCTTCTGCAGTTTATCTGATATCAGATTGTTTTGTACCTGAAAGATTATCCTGTAGAGATGGAAGAAGTGCTTATCTTTTCTATTTATAGTACACAAATGAGTTGTTTAAAATTACTTCTGTGCAGAATAGATTCTACAAACCAGTTATAAATCATCCAGAGAAATAGTTGTAGCATATGTTTTTCCTCTACATGTTGTACCTGAGAACCCCTCATAAACTCTGAAAACATTGGCCTTGAGAGATTGTTACAATTGCCTGTGACAAGCATGCTTAAAATAGCAGATAATTTCCATACATTTCAAGCTGAAATAGGATTTGAGAGCTTAGTATTTGTGAGTGATTAAATGGTAGTTATGCACAGTGCCTGTGTTTGAGCATAGCAATGCGAATTCAGTTCAGTCTTCACATGATGGACATGGTTCTGTTTATTTTGCCATTTTGAATGAGTCTCTTACTGGTTTTGGTGCCTTCCCTGGACTAAGCAAGTTTGGCTCCCCCAGCTGTTCCTCACAGGGCTTCTGCTCCTGCCCTGACCATCCTGGAGCTCCCCTGGGCTCACTCCAGTTTCTCCTTGTCTCTTGTATTGGTTTGTGTGGCAAAGCTTCGGCAGCAGGGGAGACTCAGGTCTGGCTTCTGTGAGAAGCTTCCAGAAGCCTCCATGGTTCTGACAGAGCCAATGCCAGCTGTCTCCAGGGTGGACCTGCCTCTGACCAAGGCTGAGCCCATCAGGCACAGCGGCAGTGCCTTGGGGATAATGTAGTTAGAAGGGAAAGAAAAGTTTCTACGCTGAAGCAATTGCAACCAGAGGAGAGAGGAGTGAGAATATGTGAGAACAACAGCCTGCAGACACCAAGGTCAGTGCAGAAGGAGAAGGAGAAGCTGCTCCAGGTGCCAGATCTGTCTGTGGTGAAGACCATGGTGAGGCAGGTGTGGAGGTCTATGGTGGAGCAGGTATGTACCTGTGGCCTATGGAATACCAGAGCAGATGGATGCCCAAAGGAGGCTGTGACCCTGTGCTGGAGCAGGCTTCTGGCAGGGCCTGTGGCCCCATGCAGAGAGGAGCCCATGCTGGAGCAGGCTGGCTGGCAGCACTTGTGGCCCCTCAGGGCACCTGTGCTGGAGCAGTCTGCTCCTGCTGACTGCAGCCTTTGGAGAGACTCCTGGGGAGCAGCTTGTGGAGAGCTGCAGGCTGGGGGAAGGACTCACACGGGAAAATGCTGTGAGGAAAGAGTGAAAACTGCTATCTGCAGAAAAGGTACAGGGCTGAATGAAGGCTTATATTCTCTAATGTCCCCTAATGATACAGCCTTTGCCTTAACAGAGCCGCTGCTCTCTGGTTCTGCAGTTACGGTGGCCCTGGCTGTTCTGATATCCCAGCAGGGGAAGCAGATTGATTCATCAGTAGTTGATTTCTGAGCCTGTAAATGTAAGTCTGTGGAAACCACTTTATTAAAAACTAGTTGCATAGAATTCCCATCCTCTGATGCACAGAGTTATTTTATGTTCAATCTTCTCAACAGTTAAAGGACTTAGGTTTCTCTCTGTTTTTATAGATAATGACCATGAGACTCACTTTTGTCAGACTGAAATAAAAACTTCATTTACCATTTGCTATTCAGTACTAAATTGATTTGGGGAGGAGTGACTAAAACATGCAGATTATTTCAATGCAAGATATATGGATTTGTTTAAGTCCAATACTTCATGATCAGATGATGAAGAAAAAAGCACTCTGGCAGCTCTTGATTTTTAAAGTTCTGTTTCTATTTATAAATTCTGTTAGGAAGGCAAAGCCTAAGTAGAAAGACAAATTCAAATCACACTTTTTATGTAATAGTGCTCATTTCTCTAAGGATCTGAAATGTCCCATTCATCAGTTCTGTTATCTCTTGGCTTGATGAGCACTTAAAGCTGAAACATGTAGCTATCTTAATCTACTTTGAGATATAGCACTTTTCGATACGTAAATTAGAACTTGCACTAAGGCAACTACATAATTTCTTACACTGGCACAAAGCAGCCCTGATGAAGTTAGACATTTTTCTACCTCTTGTTAAACTAATTAATTTTTGAAACTCCGTTTGTTATGATTTTTTAAATTGTTTTTTTCCCCTTCCTATCTGAAGATACAGAGTCTGAAAGAAAAAAAAGCCCACAAAACTATCCCAGAAGGTTTTACCTGATGAATTGGACATTATAATCAATTTTGTGTGCTTATCGGGTGTTGCAAATGGATGAGAGAGGGATATTAATGGTAAGATAGTTGTGGAAATGAGCAAATCACGAGTGCAATCAATCTCACTTGTGTCTTCAGGGAGGAGCCTACCGCAGGGCTTAGCATGAACATGACAACCTGACAACTCAAGGCTGTTTCACTTTGAGAGGTGAAGTCACGTGTTGGCAAGATCGTGGCCCAGAAGGGGAACTGGGGCAGTTTGTGCCTCACAGAGCAGGGGTCAGTGGCTGCACAGGGCTGGGTGCTCTGGGGGTTGCACCCCAGGAACCTTCAGCCTTGTGTTGCTGCCCCCAGGGATGTGCCTCCTGACATCCAGCCTGAGCCCCCCGTGTCTCTTTATGGCCCTGTTCCTCATTCTCCCACCTTGCACCAGTGGTTCAACACTGTTGACTTTGATCTTAAGGACAGGCAGAGTATCAAGTGGGAAGATAAGTGGAAACATGCTTCCTGGTAATGAGAGGTAAAAAAACCCTCATAACTTTTATCAAAGTACTTAAAATTTGCAGTCAGTTTATTCTGTGTGGTTATGCCTGTGTTAATATGTATTTGTTTTCATCAAAGACAGTGAGACCCAACAGATGTAGGAGGAAGATTAAATAGCAACAAAAAGCAAGCAAACAAAAGCCTTATCTTAAAGCACATTTGCACATATGAAGCAACAATTTAGTTGGGAGGGAAATAAAAGCCTCCAGTTCTGTACTACTACTTGAAAATGTTCATTAGTGTTTTTTGTTTATAAGTGTCATGGGATTTAAGCACCTGTTAAGACTGATAAAAGTAAGATTTTCTGATAAAGTGAAGCCGGGGAAAACTGGCATCTCTTCCAAGGTCCTCAAGAGATGTGACTTAGGGGTAAGAGGTCAGTCCTCTCCCCTCGAGGTCCTGCTAGGACCTCTCCCTGTCCATCCCACCTAGGAAGACCCAGCTGATCCATGGCTCTCCCTGGCACCCAGGGCAACCGTGATTGGTGTCAGTCAGGAATGAAGGCAATGTGGCCCCTAGCATGGTGATTTTCAGATGTTTGAGGTGTTGGCATAAAATTCTGCATCGTGCAGATGTACAGAACAAGCAGCTTGTTGTGAACTAACTTTGGACAGCCAAGGAAGTCACTGCTGAGAGGGTTTCACCTATGACTGATCTGACTAGAGTTGTTTGGGTCCTGGTCTTGTGTTTGTTGACTCAATTCACAGAATCACACAGAATATTTGTATTTGGAAGGGCTCCCACAGGGGTCATCGAGTGTAACTCTGAAGTGAGTGGCCCATATGAGAACCAAACCCATGACCCTGGAGTTATTAGCACCACTAATAACCAAAATAATTGTAAACTTCCTCGAGTTCAAGCCTCTTGTTGGTCAGGCAGAGAGTGCAGCCTGCTGCTTCTTATTACACCTGGCACGTGGTAGGTGTAGGCATGACCCTGACTTTGCATGACAACACAGTTGGGTTTTATAAAAATCATCTCTATGTTTTATCAATTTATTTCAAGAAACAATAGCAACTTCACTTGCATTTTATAGAAAAATGAAATGAAACGTGGTTTCCTGTCTTGAAACTCAGAAATATTTGTCATATACAGCAGTAACATGAGCATAACTTTGACTCTAAAATTTTAAGAGCACAAAGACAACAGTTTGCAAAGCATTAGCTGCATCTCAAAGCAATTAATTAAATTAAATGGAACAATGAACCACTTCTTGTAGCTGTACTCTCTGGTTAGTGACAAATTGGTTAAGTCAGTTCTATTAATGGGATCAGCCTATTCTGAGATATTTTATTCTAGAATTAGTGAGAATCAAAATTCTTGAATTAGGAGTTACCATCTTCTGCTCAGAGGTTGTAAAAACCCCATTGAGGCACCTTTAATATGAAGGGCTGTAAGATTTTTAGTACAACACTTCAGCTTTTGACAGCATGCCATAATGGGTACCCATGAAGTGAGCAAAATGCAGCAATAATGAAAACCTGGGTTTCTGGCAAGAGTCAGAGGATTGAACTGGTTGCTGTTGTAGGAGAAGTTTGATGTATTTGTGATTTAATTGTGATTTTATGAACCTGTTCTTATCTGAAGCTCATAGTCCTGAAAGTATGTGACCAGTCTGTGTGCAAAAGGAAAGGGATGAAGAAAGTTCTCTGTCCATAAGACGCTGTAAAATAGTGTAAACTAATAACACATTGTTTAATATATTATTTAATATATTGTTTAAATGTTTACCTTAACATTTAAAGTTGTTTTTTTGTTTTTTTTTTTTTTTTTTAAGATGAACTCAGAATCTAAAGGAACTTGGTCAGGTTATAGAAATATTACTTCTGTCTCCTCCAGAGAGGAAACAAAGCCAGAAAACATATTTGACACTAATTTGCTAGTGGCTAAGAAGGAAGGGCTCTGTTTCTGTATAATCTTCTGAATTTCCTTTTGCTCCTTTCACATGGCTCAAATGAAATTTGAAGGTTGCATGTCCCTGAGCTTTAGGAAAAGGAACTACTAATTTTAGTAGTAGTAAACCTTTTTGAGAAGTACATCTTATACTGTCTGAGAAAGGCAAACTACATGAATATATTTTCTATGCCTATTGGCTTACTCTAATAAATAAACTTCTGATCTATCTGCAGCCTCTTCCTAAAAGTTAAGCCTCAAATAATTAAATTAGTCCATTCCAAATCTCTGGCAGAAGGCTCTTTATTTGCATTTTATGGCCAAAAGTGCCCATTAAAACCACACCAAACCCATGGTTTGGTTCATGGTTTTACCCACAAGTGATGTTGAGATAGACTGTTACTATATGATGGAAGGGATGTGTACATTCTTGTAATTGTGATAGCCTGGAGCTTTGCAGTCTTTGCAGTTTGCATAGAGGAATTTTGTGGGGTGGTAAAATAGAAGAAAGGGTAGTTGAATAAAGATATGCATCTCTATTCTGTGTACATGTATGTGAACTGTAGACACCTAAGCATAGGGAAATTTCATTTAATTTAACATACATTAAAAAATATGTTCTAAATAAGTTCTTGTAAATAAATGTGTATTTACTGTCCATGCCAGTAATTATTTGACCTGAATCAGTTGACTAACACAGCATCAAGCCTCTGCTTAGTGTTCTTCAGTTTTCTTTTTCTTTTTTAAAGATTGACATCATAATCCTTGGCTTTCATCTTCTATATGTTCGGAATACAAAGTGGGAAATAATGTCAACATTGCTTTCACATCCATAGGCTCAGCTTTAGCAGCTAAACTGGACTATTTTGCTTTAAAACACCAAGTCTGAAGCTGCTATACCAGGGGAAGCTTGACAAAGCAGGGACGATGGAGCTGACATTTGAAGAACTGAGCCATTGTGTCACAAGTTAGGCCAATAGATGTCAATCTAAATCCTGTAGAGAAAAGCAAACTAATGAGTCAGAAACGTACTGGTGCTGTATGTTTGCCCTCCAGACCTGAAACATTTGTTGGTCTCAGGGAAAGAATAACTTCAGGAAACTCGACTTGGAATTTAATTTTAACTATTTTCAAAGGTTGTGATGTTTTAGGAGAAGATACTGTTTATCAGTGATAAAAAAAGAATGTGTTGCAAGTATTGTTGTGCCTTAAGCAGTTCACTTCCCTTCTCACCCCTCCAGAATGCCCAAAGACTTCATGAAAAGAACAAAATTACAGGGAACTGCTTTGTACAGTCTGACCCAATAAATTACTCCTGTTGCATTAGCTAGAGATACCTTTTAAGAAGGCACATTTGTGCAGTTTCTTTGATGATGATTTCTGTGTCATATAAAAAAGTCCTGTTTAGCTTCCTGCCTCTGGGGCAGGGAGCTGGCAGTGGGGACAGTGAGGAAAGGGGCCAGGACTGGCAGCCTGGTAGCCCAAATGTGCAGAATTGTTCCTTTCCCTGGCCATTATTGGCTTCTGTGTTCTGCTTCAGGTTGTCCACTGGAAGCCGTGACCATGCATCCTCAACAAATGTGCATGAGTTTACCTGAAAACTGCCTACCATCCACAGGCAAGTTTAACATATGGAAAAAAATAGTGCAAAAAGAAAATAAGCACAGTGCAGATGTTCATTGTTGCATCCACTGTAGGAGCCAGAAAAATGGTTGGATACAAAGGCGGCTATTTTAGGAAAAGGGTGGTTTTGTGGTGCTTTTTTTGTTGCTGTTGTTGTTGTTGTTTGTCTGGGTTTTTTTTCATAGAAAGGCTTGGGTTGGAAGGGATCATGTAGTTCCAACCCCAACACCCCTGCCCTTGGTAAGGATGCCACTCCCATGATCAAGTTGCTCACAGCTCCGCCTAACCTGGCCTTGGACACTTCCAGGGATGGGACATTCACAGCTTCTCTGGACAATCTCCACTACCTCACCACCCTCTGAATAAAGAATTTATTTCTCAAGTCAAATCTATACCTGACATCCTCTTTTACTTTAAAACCATTACCCATGTCCTGTCACTCTCTGCCCATATATAAAGTCCTTCTCCCTCCTTTTCATAAACCCCTTTGGGTGCTGGAAGGTCCCAATGTGGTCTCCCTGCAGCCTTCTCTCCAGCCCTGGCTCTTTCCGTATGGGATGAAATATATGTATTACAGTTCTGAAGGGGTGTTTTTTGTTTTGTTTTTACAGAGAAAACACTAACTGTGGGTAGTTTTCCTGACCTGACAGCCTTCTGCTTTGCTCAGTCTGAGGGTTCCACAAAGCAGGGAGGATGGAGGATTACCAATGTTACATAATTCTAAGGCAGCCCCCTCTGAGATATCCAGAGAGGGGGAGGATATGCAAAGATGTGCAGTTCACTCCAGCTTTGTCAGGCAAATATTCCAGCTGGTTTCAGTGATTGGCTTTTATTAATATTATTTATTGGACTGGAGAAGGTGACAGTCTTCAGGCAGTTCCAGTAGGGATCTAAGGTAATTTTACTTCTGTAAAACAAAACTGTGATGCAAAATAAGTGGCAGCAATGGTGCAGATACCAAAATGTCAGGTTGTTTTCTGAAAGTCATCATGGAAAAACTGGGAATTTTTGTTACAGTATTTTAATATAATGGGAAGGTCTGTCTCAACATCAGCATATCTAAAATACATGGTATTTTACTGCTTTTGTAGGAGTGGTCAGAGGCAATAAATGGTTTTTAAATCAGAAAATGTTTATTGAGTAGGAGATTTAAATTTATATGATTTACAGAGGCATTGAAAGCCCATGGCATTTTCAGGTATTTTTGCATGCACTTTGAATTCAGACTTTTGCTTTTCTGACAGATTATGCTGGATCATTTTAATACCTAACAGGTGTTTTCAATGAACATTTTTAAGTAAAAGCTGTATCTGTGGTAAACCTCCAGCAATATGTGAACTTTTCTTAATCAAATGGTGGGCAAAGGTAGCAGCAGGGAAAAAACATTGAAAGAGAAGTTCTGATGTGCTCTGATGAGATTCTTGATAGAGTTTTGATGATATCTGTTTTCAAGCTCTATTAGAAATGCTAGTGACCAGAACTTTCTGCAGTCAAGAAAAAACTCCACATTTTCTTTAAAGATGATGTGAATATATAAGTATTTTGAATAAATCTATAAGATAAACTACTGTTATTGGAAATAGAAATCCCACTATGCATGTAATGCTTTGGGTTGTTTGTTTTTGATTTTTTGCTTTAGTTTCTTTGTTTTTTTTTTTTTTTTTATTCTGCAGATCTAGAGTTGAATGTTCTTCTCAGGTGACCAGTAGCAAACACTTATGATCCACTTCAGAACTTGAAGACTTTATCTTCCTTATATCTGTGAAATAAATGACATTATGTACATCATGATCACAGATCTTATAGAAGTAGATGACAGGATGACAGTACGTTTCTCACAGTTCAGATGGCTGCAACAGAGAATGTAATGAGCCATAATGGTATAATTTTTCATGTTAGAATTTTAATATTGTGTTTTCTACAGCTCTTAATATATCATGCATTAAACATGTTTCAGAAACCACAGTGAGTTATGTATTCATAGTGTCAATAAAGGAAAATAGTCTGACAACCACATGGAGTGATGAAAATCTGTCCTAAGGCTCCTCTCTATTCTTTTTCATCGAAGTTGTTGAGAGGAAAGATAACAACCTGGAAGGACCTCACATTTGAGAGGTGTTATGGTCATAAGTCAGGGGTAATAGCTTGGTGTCTTGTGCTGCTGGCTTGGTTACAGACAGCCCAGAGTGTCTGGACTTCATACAAGAGGAGAGGTCACTGTACTCAACCACTGCCCCTGCCTAAGGGGGAAATGATAGCAGGGAGATGCTCTTTTTCAGTGTGGCTTTGACTACTTTGTCAGAGCCCAGGTAGAAAAGGGCAATTATGTTTGCCTTCTGGAGGGAGATTAAAAATAGGATTTTTTGAATCCTGGAACCAGTTTTTCTGGGGGTAAGGTATTTTTGAGCCAGTAATGCTCTTCACTGCATATCTTTATCACAGATACCTCAAAGCTGTCATTCCAGAGAATAAAGTGAAAATAGTGTCAACAAAAAATAAAATGAGAAATTACTCTTCCATCAACCCATTGCCTGAAGTAATAGATAGTGTTGATTGTGTCTTGTCTTAGCAGCATATACAAGGGAGGTAAATTGCAGTAACAATAGGAGACAGCATATCTGATTCAACCGAGCAACATTGTTACAAAAACTACCATATCACATTTATTTGGATTACGTTTTTGAAAACTCTGAGCAACAGGGTGACCTTTTAGTTGATTAATCCCAAACTGGAGATTATTTTTTGTGGAAGAAATGTGGCGGACTCAGAAAAATGAAAAAAATTGCCAGTCACTCTGAATGCAGTGGTGTTTTCTAGGAACTGGTCTTACTGGCATGGGAAGGAGAAATAAAGAAATGGCTGAGAGACTCCACTTTACTGCTTTTTGCAGAGCCAGCTGCAGCCCTGATGGCAAGAGAAGATGGGTGGGCTTTCACCCACTCTGGTAGAGCAAGGGAAAAGCTCCTGTATCTCAGTTGCTGCACCTTGGCACAGCTTCTCCTCCTCTGTTTTGTTCTCGTGAGACCCCACCTGAAGTACTGTGTCCAGCTCTAAGAAGGATGGGGACCTGTTGGAGTGAGTCCAGAGGAAGGTCATGAAGATGGTCAGAAGCTGGAGCACCTCTTCTGTAAGAGGGTTGGGGCTGTTCAGCAAGAGAAAAAAAGTCTCTGAGGAGGCTTAGAGCACCTTCAGGTTTCCTAAAGATTCCTAAAGGAATCTACAAGAGAGCTGGAGAGGGACTTCTTACAAGAGTGAGTAGTGATAGGACAAGAGGGACTGACTTTAAATGGAAAGAAGGTAGATTTACATTAGATATTAAGAAGAAATCCTTTACTAAGTGTGGTGAGACACTGAACAGGTTGCCCAGAGGAGCTGTGGATGACCCATCACTGGAAGTGTTTGATGCCAGGCTGGATGAATCCCTGAGCACCTGATCTAGTGATTCCTGCCCATGGCAAGGGGGTTGGAAGTAGATGACCTTTTAGGTCCCTTCCCGTGCAACCCATTTTGTGATTCCTGATTCCCCCTGGGGTCCCTCCTCCAGCACTGAGGGCTCGAGCCAGGGCACTGCCAGCCCTAAGAGAGAATGGGAAGCCAGGTCTCAGGAGGGCCAAGCTTGTCACCCTGCAACAACTTAACTGGGCTGCACCTGCTTATTAATGCATGTCACAGTGGAACAGTTTGTTCCCTGTGTCTCTTAAGAGGATTTTCCTATGTTACAGTGTCAAAATCCTGCATAATTTCTGCCTGATTTTCATGGAGGCATAATCAGACCTTTTACTTGGCTCCATCCCTGAAGACAGTTCTTTGCTGCTGTTCTCTTAAAATAAACCAGTTCTTTAATGAAATCTCCTGTAATGAACTGCACTGTCATTGTAATTTTGTTTATGAAAAAATATGAAAGACATCAAGGGAACTACAGTATACGTATAATGTTATTATAAGAGTGCCTCCTGCCAATACTGGAAACCACAGTTCAGCTCTTTGAGAAGATGGAATATGTTCGTGTGCAATGGAATTACAGGTCAGTTTATGTTTCTTGGAAACTTAGTACTTTTATTTTATGATGTCTCAGATCTCCTCAAATGTTAATTGAAATAGATCTGCAAGGCTGAGTTATTGGAAGATGCTTCCTCCAGAAGCATGTTATTCTGAACTGGGTTTCTTTATTGTCTTTTGGCTATTAGAATTGTATTAACCATTAGTACTGGTATTATTTTACAGACTGAGCATTAACCTGGTTCTAAATAAGAAAAATATTTAGATTAGCAGAACTGTATTGTGATCTTACAGATTCATAAGAACATTCGGGTGTATATCAATGATAGTAAAGCTTACACTGAGCAACTGTGGAACTAAGAAAAAAGAAAAATGAAAACAAGAGATAAAAATTAGGAGTGGCCTGACTGAGGAAAAGACATATGTAATTTATAGCCTCATTCTTCTGCCTTCTCTGGGGTAAAACTTGCATTTGATTAGACTTCTTCCCGAGTAATGGTTAAGGGATTTGGTTCCTATTTTAGTGGTTTTTCAAAAGTTTTGATGTGTCATAGGTGAAAAGATGTCTTTCCATAATTTTAACCAAATGACTGGGATGAGATCTATGTAAATAATTTACTCAAAATTATATGCTGGCTGCATCATACAATATACAAAAGAAACGTGAAAAAAAGGTAATTTTTTCTCTTCCTGGAAAAATCAAGAATTGGCATCCTTTGAAAAGCTCCTTATGGAAAAGCTTTCCAGTGGTATAATTCATTTAGCTTTGAAGTGTCATGTGGAAATTAAACATGAAGATGCTTTATTTAGAAAACATCAAAACAATCTCTTTCAGGGAAAAAAAAAAAACCCATCCTGTGTTAGGAGGCATGAATCAGAAAATTCAGTGAAGTCCATGCATATTGACAAACTAGATCAGCAAGTGAGATTTTTTTTCTTTGTTTTCTGTTACGTCTTTGAAATTGCCAGTGTGTCCTGGGGTCCCTGGGACTGAGCAATTCTGATTCAGCTGACACCAACCCTACCTGAGCGGGAAGCAGGCTGCACTCCAGCCTGTCTTTTTTCTCCAGGATGATGTGCTGGAGACAGCTCATGTCCGCTAAAAACTGTGATCTGAGTCTGCTAAAATCACTGGACGATTTTCCATTGATTTCAGTGGGTTTCAGTCAGTACTTTAAGGAAGGATTAACAGCACTGCCTCTGCTTCTTCTCTCCTAGCCTTTGAGAATGGGGAGAAAAAGGCTTTGAGGAATGGTGTGTCAAAAAGGGCTCTATATTTTTCTCAGTGGTTGGGAGGTTGTAGGAATAAGACAGAAAGAAAAAATCAGTGAATTCTGCTATTTTCTTCCATTGTTTCAGTGCTGTACTCATGAGGGAATGTCCCTGGAGCCCGATGATAACCTTAACTCTCCCTGCCACTACCGTGCAGTTGTGTGTGACCTGCCCCTAACCCAGAGCAGGCTGCTCTTCCCAGCATCAAGGTGCACCAGCCCTGAGAGTGAGGCAATAAAACTGCAAGACGAAGGTCAAAAGGCTCTACACAGAGCTGTCAGAACTTCTTGCCATAAGCAGCACAGCCCATGAGCAGCTGAAAGGAGGTTAGACAGCAGAGCAGAGTTCCTCCAGAAATGTCTGGAGAGAGGACAGCTGGGGCTCTTGGGAAATGCTCTAGAGGGGTCAAGACCCTAATTTTACACAGGGTCAGAGATGGTGTAACTTCAACATAAAACGTGTGCTGGGCCCTGTAAGTCTTGGCAGCCACCCCAGTCAGTAGGACAAAACCCTTCTACAGTGCATCTGTGTATGAGCAGTGGCTGAGGAGTCTGAAACCACTCGCTGGAGTCCTGATTACTCACTTGAATAGAAGGTTACTGATTCAGGGCCATAATTGTCATGCAAATGGTTTAAAACATGGACAATGTTTTCCTCCTGGTTTTAGACACAGAATTTTGTGTAGTTTTTGGCAGATGCTTCAATTTAGGAGCCAACACTGGGGCTCTCTGAAGAGTAGGATAAGCATTGCCTGTTTATATTTGGAGGCACCTCTGCTCATTTCCTCCACATGAAATAATGCTTTGTGGTTTCCGTATTCATCTAGTATTTGCATCAGTGGGTTTCTTTGCCAATTGTTAACAGTTTTTGTGGAGGAAAACAAAGAGAATTTTTTAAAGACCCATTAAAGGTGCCAAGTAGAGTAGGGAGCAGAAGATTGTATGTGATGCTTTGTTCTGGCTGATTAGTATTTAACAAGAAATGAATTTGTACAGTTAAATGAGATTCAGATAATTTTCTATTGTGCACATAATCTTATGTCAGAAGAAATTTGTTAAATTTTCCACATTTGAAGTCCTTTAAGTATATGGAACTGCTAATGTTTTAGCATAGAGAGTCATAGAGGAGGACAAATGAAGTGGTATTTTGAAATGTAGTGTCAGAAATATATTTCTGTACGTGTGTTTACCTGGTATGAGGCTAAAACAAACAATTCAAAATTTGAGCTACTGATATTAAGGCTAAAAATCACTAAATATGTCTTTTCGGTAATGAAAACACCAAGAAGAAAATTAAAATTAAAAGCAAGCACAATAAACTGGCACATTGTAGTGTTAGTTTATTAATTTTTATCTCTGTAGCATATGGTAGTTTCATGCAGCTAGGGGCTATGGCCACCTGTTAATACTCCAGGGTACCAAAGAAAAAGGATTTGCTTGTTCAGTGATAAAAAACACAGTGACTTCCATATTCTGATTAAAGGAGGAGGTTGTTGGTTTTTTGGGGTTTTGGTTTGGTTTGGATTTTTTTAATACCTAGTGTGTATTTTTTCCTGTATAAGTAACATTCTAAAATGAAAACAGTGAGTCAGATTTCATGGAGGCTTATTTAGATGAAATACAAGATGTTTTTCCCAAAAGCCCAATCAAGGCTTTAGAGAATTTACATTGAAAAACTAGCTGGCAGCAACACTTCCCAACTGGAAGACTCTGCACCTTGCTGCATTTTAAAAACCAGTAATTTAATTCAAAAAGTATTGTTTGCAGTAGACCCCTTATACGATACCAAGGCAGTGATGCGTGTAACTGTGCTGTTACTTTATGAGCAATGTTTGGGAGGTTCCAGGAGCAGGGCTGGTGCCTGTCCAGGGACAGGGCTGAGCCATCCCTCCCAGCTGGCCCGTGGGACGCTGGCGCGGGGGCAGCGCCTGGCCCGCAGCAGCCGCGGCCCTGCCAGCGGCACGGGCTGCTGGCACTGCTCTCACTGGCAGTGAGGGGCTCTTCTGCTGTGACTGGGATCAAAGGGCCTCCTTGCAGCAGCAGATGCACCCCCCCACGTGCCCCCCTTGGTTCCCCCAAAAGAGACAGGCCCCGTTTTACATCAGGTTGAGTACATAAGGTGTGATGGCGTAGTAAAGGCGTGGCTGTGACATATCTTCACACAGTAGGAAGGAATTTTCTGCTTGCTGAGTTTTCTCTCTCATTGCATCTTGGTGAAAATTCAAAAGACATGAACTCACTGGAACCGTTTGGTGCTTAGCTGCTGGTCTGTCTCCACTTGGAAAAGAAGCATTTGCTGGAAGATCAGTGCATTTGGAACCAGTTGTACTCTCAGATGGTGTGTTGTTGAAACTTCAGACACACAACGTCAAGGAGTCTGGAAGTGTTGCTTTTTAGACTGGCACCCCAAACTCAGGTGGAAAAGGAGGCTTGGCAGGGCTCTAGGATGAGTTGTAGGGAGGGTGTGTGAGAACAGGGTTGTTCTCACTGCAGCCAGAGAAATAATTGCAGTGGTCATTTTTGGGCATCTCACTTAGTGGATGGAGGTATCCCAAGGGTGCAGGATCTTGGCAGACTGGTCAGCGCCACTGGGCTTTACTGGTAACAGGTGGAACTTTAAAACTTTGCTCTTTCTAGTCAATTAAAACTTTGCACCTGGAGTTCTTTCAGCCCAGAGCTTGGAGACGTTCTTTTGTGGGGACCACAGGGTTGGCACTCAAACTAGACCTCAGCGTGAATCAGAAGAGTTCCCTTGTAATCATTATACTTTTAAAACAGACTAGATAGCTTTATCTTTTATGGTGGCAGATGTGAAACATGCTTTAATTTTGTGTGCTGAATTATTCAGATCACCGTGGACATTTCTGTGTATTATTCACTTATTGTTGACACCCTCCTTTCTCTTTCCCTTTTTGATTTTTTTCTAAAGTAGACTTTCCTGTGGACTATTTCCTGAACGATAGAAATGTAGGGCAGATTACCTTTCCTTGCTTTTGAGCTTCCACCAATTAAAAAAAAAAAAAAGGTAATTCCTTACAGTACTGTCTCTTGTTCACTGTAAATTGAATCACAACCATCAGCTCATTTTGCACAGGCAACTGAACAGCCATCTTGCATTGTTATATTAGCAGAAACAGTATGTGCATGATACATTTGGACGTAAATAGTTATATATTGCTCAATATGTGCTGTTGGTTGAGTGGAAAAGAGTTTGACTCGAGCATACAGAAATCTGGTCTTTGACAAGTGCTAAATGTGCCAACGGAAATTTTACTCAAATGATGGGGAATTTTCATAGGGTGCTTGTGTAAAGAAAGCTTCAGCTGGATGTTGAGTTTTGGAGTGCACTGATCATAGTAGATTAATAAGGTGATGGCGACATTGCTGTCAAGAGTTGCTGCAAAGGTTTTAGACGCAGACACCCTCAGGACCACGGCAGCAGAGTGAGGATGGGCCGTGTGCCTGTCCCTTCAAACAAAAGGGCCTGTCCCCTGGAAGAGTCCATCTTAACAGAAGCACCTTTTCTTTCCTCTGACCTGTTTTTATACTTCTGGGGGAGCAAAGGGATGGCAGGGGGGAAGGTATGGTTTGCATTGATAAACAAGAAAGCATTTATGCATCTCACTTCTCGTTATATAATGTCATGCATGCTCTGCCTACAGTCTGGGTTTTTAAGAGAGAATATGCCCAAGTGTCTTCATGCTTTTGTAAGAAATGTTTCAATTTCCAACATGGGGAAATCTCTTTTAAGACATCTGATGGTGCTTCCATTAGTTACTTCTGAGCTAGAAAACTACTGCAAAATGGTATCTATAACACATACATATAGCATAAAAGTTATTAAGAATTACCAAAGACTACTGACACTGCTTACTGAGTCAGACCAGAAGGTTTTTGTCATACTGTGCTTCTGTTTGACAATTATCTGTGGAAAATCTTTCATTTGAAAGCAATCTCAGTGGGAAGGAGGCACCATCATGACATGAGGAGATCCCCAATGTATGCCCTGTGCTCACAGAGGGGTGTCCTGGAGTGAGTTGGGCTGGGAGCTGCACTAGGGCTGAGCTGGAACACTCTCCAGCCTCCTGGTTATGATCAAGAACTAACCCAGATGTACTCTTTTGTGCCATAAATGACGTCTCTTCTCTGCTTTCTCAGGTAAAAAGATCTCGAAGAAAACAAGTCCAAAATTCCTCTCATTATGGATCTGCTGGTCAATAGTTCCCCATTTCCACAGTTTCAGCTGATAAACCCTGTTCACTATTCTGTGTTCTTCATTGATTTTTATCAACATCTGTGGCTGAGCTTGAAGCACTCTTGCTATGTAGAGGGTATTTGCCAGGTCCCATAGTGCGGGTGGCCAAGGCTGTGTGAGCACCCCATGCACAAAGGTTTTTCTGAGGATGACTGATACAGAAGAGTGGTGCAGGCCACCAGATTCCTCAGGGGCTTGGGCACCAGGGCTTAGGTGTGGTGGACAGGACATGTCTCCATTCTCTCTGCCACAAGTAACCTGCTTACCTGCTTGCAAAAAACTTTTTTTTTTTTTTTTTCCTTCAGCATAAAGACTTCCAGGTTTGGGTTTTTTTTTCCTTTCATGTGCAAATTGTTTCATACCTCTACTCATCCTTCCCTTTCATCTCTGTGGTTTTTTTCACAGACTCACAGAATGGTTTGGGTTGGAGGGGGCCTTTAAAAATCATCTGCTCCATGGGCAGGGACATCTTTTACCAGATAAAATCTCCATCCAACCTGGCCTTGAACACTTTCATGGATGGAGCATCCACAACTTCTCCACTGCTCCAGTGTCTCACCACTCTCATAGTGAAAATTTTTTTCTCTTGTCCAATCTAAACCTACCTACCCTCTTTACATTCAAATGCATTGCCCCTTGTCACTACAGACTGTAGTAAAAAGTCTCTCTGTCTGTGAAGGAAGGATTTATTCCATAATCCAAAATGTCCTTTTCCTTAGCACTCAGATTTCTGCCCTCACCCACTCAGCAGGCACAGGGGAAGAAATCCTTCAGAGAAAAGACAAAAAAATTTAAGACCAGAGATCTTGGAAGGAGTTCAGGGCAGCACAAGAAACAAGGCAGCAAACTCTTGTTTTAGGTACTTTAGGTAATATGAATTTACCTGTCCTGGAGTTGCACTGGGTGGGCTGGGTTATTAAACGCTGACTTAGATTTATAAGCATTCTTACAAGAACAGTTTTGAGTGAAGCATCCTCTCGTGAGTTCTCTTGCACAGACAGGAATGTTATTAACTGGGAGCTTGCTATCAGCTTCAGTCCAAGAGCTGTGGTGTTTGAACTTGTGAAAAATCCTAGTGAAGTGTTTTCCGTTTGTAACTTTCCCCTGTATTTCCCCTTCCCTTACAAACACTTGCATGCATTACTTTTGCCTCAGTTATGTTCCTCTTCCAAAACTGCTTAGCAAATAAATGGACCAATGACAATTTATCCAACATTTATTCAGTGTTCAGAGTATAAAGCAGGGAAGTGAATGTAAAACTCAGTGCTGTAGGTAATTGCCCGGACACTCTGACTCTCAGCTTTACACCTTGAACCATGTGATCAACTCAGATATTCAGAATTAATAAACTCACTTATAACATTCATGCTCCTGGTGAATGAGCTGTAGACTAAATATTATTTTAATAATATGGTGAATTAAATTTGAATAATTATAAGAATAATTTGTGCTAATCACAGAACGTTCATGAATAGAAAGAAGCAAAGTTGACAATTTATTCACTGCAAGTTAGTTTCCTTGCTCTACTGCTAATTATGTTCAAGGCTTTGAATAAGTAGTTCTAAGTTGCTTCATTACATGGCAAAGTGCAGCTCTGATCTGACAGGGATGCCTGAGCCACAGCACGTGACAGAGGTTCATCATCTGACAGTGCAAGCTCCAGTGTGCTTCCTCCACTCTGAATAAACCTCTGCCTCAGTACTGTAATGCACAGCAAGTATTCTATAAAAAATGCAAATAACCTTCCAATCATGTGATTGGAAGAAGAGGGAGGGGATTTACAATGCATGGCTCTTGGTGGTTTGGGGGAAAAAAAAAAGTAAAAAATTCTTACTTTTGTTTCCCAGTTTGCATTTGCTTAGATAATGGGAATTAGTCCTGTCTTTTTTTTTTGCATAATTAAGAGGAATCAGGGGAACGTTTTTTTTTCCTGAGGGTCTTATTTCTTGTTTCTTTTACTGTTGCTTTGGTTTACTTTTCTTTTAAGGATGATCTTGCATAGTCTCAACCAGCATTTACTGGTTTAAGTTTTGGGGTGTTTCCGACAAGCCTCTCCCATTCACTGTCAGGGAGCCCAGTAGTTGTTAATGCCATATCATTTTTCCCTCCAGTTAAATCCCTATTCCCTGCAGATTGCCCTTAGAGTCTTCTAGAGGTGACTTACTTTACCCATCTAGCATTTTTTCAGAATACCAGAAAAATCACAAGGGCTTTTTGAGACACGTTTTCTGTGACTCAGTCAACATTCTTACTGATAATGTAGATTTCTTTGCACAATGTCATAAGTGTGCTTAGACACACAGTAAAATTCAAGTTCCCATTTATACAAGGAGCCAATTAAATCTTTGTGACAAAATATTGCCTCAAATCAGGCTGACTTTTGAGCCCAGAATTCTTTTTTTTTTTCTTTTTATGGTGCATTATTCTTAAATGATCTTGTTTCTAGTTTACCTGTAGAACTTCTGACTATTTTGGTCTGTCAGAAGTCCATTACATCTTTGTTGCACTCAAGTTGCAGATTGGATCCTCATCAGTCTGATGAACTCAAAATGTTTCTGTGGGTGGAAGGAGCAGAGCTGCTGCCCAAAACTGCCAGCCAGTTTTCTTAATCTAATTACACTTTTTTTTCAGTCTAATAAAGGAATCCCAGGAATGGGGCTGTGGATACTTTATGGTCATAAATGCAGTTGTTAAGTACACGCTCACTTCCTGATAGGCACCCTTTTCTCTGGTGTTAGCTCACTTCTCTGTTACCCCTTTGCATTTCAAGGTGGAAGGTTTCAGCCTGGAGCAGGTGAATCCAGGGCACCATTGCACCCTCCCCTCTCCCTCCCCAAATTGTTTGCTGCAAGGGGAGTGATATTGATGTTAATGGTTCTGTCCTCCTTGCTCCAGGATGGAGCCCTGGGCTCACTTTGGCATGTGTGCTGCCACGCTCTGCACCTTGTTCTCTAATCCTGTGTCACACAGGAATTTGCTCTCAGTGGTGTGGGTTTATAAATATGCTGACTAGGGGCTCATTATTACTCTTCAAACTGCTTTTGCCCCAGCTGCACGAGTTTGATGAGAGGAGGGCTACTGCTCCTGAGGGGTTTATAGCCCAGGGACTATGGGGATCACCCTGCACCCAGGCCCTTGTGCCAGAAACGGTTCATTTTACACACAGTAATACCTTGGTTTTACAGGAGTGGATACAAGAGGCTTGGGCCCCACAGGAATGTCCCTCCTGAGATCCAGCCCCCTACACCCACCACGCAACATTTATTCCCCATTCTGCCTTCACAGAGCCTCTGAAGTCTTCCAGGAGTCAATTGCAGAGAGCAGTGGCAGGAGAGTGAGGCAGGGTGTGGAGTGAGGCTGGCGGGCAGCTGGGCACGCGCACCTCCAGCTCCGCTGCGGGCAGTCCCTGCGTGATGAAACCGCCCCGGCCGAGGAGAGAGCTCCTGAGTGGGGAATCTCTTACCATGATTCTCTCAACCCCTGGGCATGGTTTTTAATATTTGTGGTTTTCTCTGTTGTCTTTTTACACGCTTTCTAAAGTTCCATTAATGTTGACTCTCCAGGGTCTCTCTGTGTATTTTAAAACTGGTATTCCAGTGTATGTGTCTGTGTACAAGCATGCATGTATGCAGGGGGGATCTCCCTTTCTTCAGTACCTCCACATCTTATCAAAGAGACATATGTAATAAAAGATTCCTTTTTGTTTGTTCGTGGTTTTTGTTGTTTGTTTTTTTCTCTCTGGAGCCTGGAAGAATTTTAAAACTGTCAGTTAATAAAAGAAAATCTGGTCAAATGGAGGCAGCTTTGTTAAAAATTACCCCAAAAATAAGGAGTTTTTTTTCAGTTCTGGAATCTCATGTCCTGTTTGTCTCAAGGATGCATCTCTTTCATGGAACTTCTTAAGCTGCATTTGAAGGAACTGACTACTATTTGTACATAAGAGGATGTATGTTTGGCAATGCTTTACTTTTTAAGGGAAATATTTTTAATAGATGCCTTTAAGACACTGAAGGCTTACAGCTATTTTCTAAGAATTTTGCTATGGAAAGAAATTGTTAGGATAGACTTTTTGCAGAATGGATCAGGCAAGCAAAAGCAAACTTCATGCATCAAAACTTCGACCTCTCTTGAACTTGAAATAGGATATTTTTGATGGAGTCAAAAAATCCTTACCTTACCGTAAGATTTTTTTTTAAATAGTGAAGGTGAGGCTGAAGGAAAACACAGCTTAAGGATATGGAAAGATAATCTATAAGGGCATATCTATAAGGGGAGAAAAGCACATGAAAAACACCAGCGTGGTTTCTACTGTGAGAAAATAGCTTAACCCTCATCTGACATTTTTATTTGAGCCCCAAAAGCACCCCTGTGCAACACCATTTTCTGAGTTAAGGCTGAAGAGCTTCCTCACACGAGGTGGTGCACATGAGCAGTTGTCTGCAGTAATCACTGAGCAGTAAATTCAAATGCAGCCTTACCTTGCACAAATTCTCCCATGCAGGCAACCCCCCAGATAACTGTGAGGGACCACGGGATTCACTTGAAAGCTGAGCACACCACTGCTGGTGCAGACTGCCATGAGAATATTCTGATGATACCTGTGCGTGTGAAAACAGCACTGAAGGGATTTAATTTTGAGATTGCTGCCGGCAAGAACTTTGCAGAAGAGCATACATTGCAATTAATATCTCTCAAGCAACTGGGTATGTTTATAACATATCCTGTCTTCAAATCGTGGGAGTAATCTGGTAATAATGCCCCAGAGGAAACCATCAGTGAAATTTCAGAACTATAGTGAGCTCTGAGGCTATTAAGTCTAGCAATGATATAGGGGACAGGTGAAGTATTCTCTGAGTAATGCCATCACACTTTCTCAATGCTTTCTTCTGCAGCGAGAGATTAGCTACTGTGCAATAATTGATAAAGTTGATTATGCCAAGGCATATTTCCTGAATAAGGATTAGACACAGACAATTCAAAGACTGATCGATGAGGAGTTTCCCTAGAAATGAAATTAAGAGCTGTCACCACAAGGAGCACACACAGTGGCTCGTGACTTGCATTTCCCATCACCAAACTGTGTCTGGGCTGATGGCTGTGCATTAAGAAGCTCTGCACTGGTTTGTGCAGTCTGTCAACCAGGAAGGAGACATGCATACCCCTTAGTGGAATAAGCCCAGGACTACTTTTGAATTGTGGCTCCATGGAAGACTGTAGTGGTCTTAAGCTTTCCCTTATTTCTAGAAACCTTTAAACTAAGCTGCCTAGAAGCCCATTCTAGAACTAGGTATAGCAATTATCCTATTTCTGTCAAACTCCCTATTGCAATGAATCCTGGACACTTCCCCTTTCCTTCCACTCTCCATGTCCATGTATCTCCTCTAAAATAATACTATAGCTGTGTAGTTTGCTTTTATGTATATATTTGTCTTTGTGTATATGTATGTACATACCCAAATATATTTATCATTTTTTTCTGTTCAATGTGAATTTTTTAATCTGTAGGGATGGTTATTTCCAATGTGTGGTAATTTCCTTCTGCTTTCTCACATTCTAATGAAGCTCTTGAGAGAAGGGAATGGCACACAAGCTTAAGTAAAGTATAATATTTTATTATTTCAGTACCTCTGGTGATGGATATTGGAGATGAATTAACCTCTTATTCATCCATGCCAGGAATTGAATTCCACAGAGATGTATATGTGTGTGATGCATGTTTTGGGACTGCAGACAATTCCAATTCTCCGTATATCTGCAGGTAGAAAGAAAGCTGAAGAAATTAAAATGTTATGTTAATAAAAAAGATGTTTTGATATAATGACTACATCATTAGTAAATATTTCTGAAGTCATTTCAGTGAAAACAACCAACAAAACTTGAGAATTGGAAAGGCTGTTATACTCTAAAACCATGAATTCTCTAAAATACAGATTTTTGATTCCTTTCAAGATTTTGGAAGTTATAAATTAAGAATTCCTCTGTCTTACACATGTCCCTACTGTTAGGATCTATCTTTTCTCTTGAATGTAAAAGTATGAACCCAATGTTTAAAACCTTTTACAGTTTTGTCAGCACTGCATGGGAGTGATGACTATGTAGTTATGCTTTACAGAACTGGATCTTTGTGTTTCATGTAAAGCTGTGGAAAATGTACACTGATTTTGTACCATCTTTTTTTTTAAAGACAGTTATCTTTTCTTGTTCATGCTGTGATCAATGATTGTCACTTATTAATACATCCAGTTGCTTAACTTGAAACAGGAAGATGTCTTAGAACAGGAAAAAAGTCCAGAAAGTAAAAACCCCACAGAAGCCCTCTATTGATAGTTATAAAAATGACATACTGTTTTCCCTCTCACAACTGAAATGAAATGCTGCCTCCACACTGAGACTTTGAATGCTGATCTTCAGCTGTGAGCATTTTCTCAGCTAAATTATAAGCCCTTGAAAGCAGGATATATGTTAAAAAGGTGGAAAGCTCTTTAGTATTTTGTCATGCAAACACCGCTGTACTAAAACACGCAGCACTATTAAATTCAGAGGTGGTTGTAACTACAAAAGATAAGAATAATACCCGTGATTTAACCTGTGTTGCACTGTTCCCATCAAAGCTCACCAGCAGCATTTTGCCTGAGAGGCACAGGGGCAGAGGAAATAATGAAATGTCTGCATTGTGGGTGTGAAAAGAGCTGCTGTAATGCTGTCTGCAGAGTGTTGCTTGGTGCTTGAAGTGGGGATCAGCTAGAGCATGTGTCCAGGTTTTTTTGCTTTAAGAAATGACTGTGTGCCTGAGGGGACTTGTCTGGGGACACCTGACATCCACACCATTTCTGCTGGTGCCAGGGAGATATTTCT
Source organism: Promerops cafer (assembly GCA_013398275.1). Taxonomy (NCBI): domain Eukaryota; kingdom Metazoa; phylum Chordata; class Aves; order Passeriformes; family Nectariniidae; genus Promerops; species Promerops cafer. The sequence continues at coordinate 1,064,223 of VZSE01003938.1, read as the reverse complement.
GCTGGTACCTGGCTCCCAGGGTAGCCAAGTGACATGAACCCTTGCCATCCACATCACCCAGCAGCAGAGTCCTGTCCCTTAGCTACTCGCAGTGTGAAGAGGTATTTCTTGTTGCTTGTTTTGAACCAGTCACTTGCTGATTTTCTTTCTTTTTTTTGTGTCTCTTGTATCCAACCCTTGTGCTAAAAGAGACAGTGAAAAATTGTTCTCTGTTCATCTTCTCTAAAGACCCATCAGCTTAGTACAACACAGCTATGTTCAGCTGTAGTCTACTTTTCCCTGTAACGTAAGTTCATACAAAATATCCTGCTGCAGACACTGGTGCATCGTGCCAAGGATTATTTCTCCTGAAAATGGTGACAGGACATGATAGGGAGAGCACATGAGCCTGGACACTTTCTGAGATCCATTTTCTCATCTTACCACAGCATCTGCAGACACTGTTTTAAAAATACTAGAGGTTACATTCTGGCCCCATTTCTTTTTTATCATCTGTTTACAGACTTGTTTTCCATCAATTTGTCTGACTCATTTGTCTAAACCAGCTGATAAACATCTGCCTCCATAAGCTCCTTGTGCAGCAAAATCCAGAAGCGGGTAGCCCACTGGCTGAAGAATCACTTTATTTTTGTCTTTTAAACCAATTGTGCATCATATACCAAGTTGTTCTATTACAAGATTTGGTAAATAATTTCCTTATGCAGCTTGTTCACTCCTTCAGGCTTTTCAAGGCTCAGTCCTGTCCCTCTTGAGCCTTCTCCTTTACAAAGTGAAGCACCCCAGCTCTCTGAGTGTGCTCCAGCCCCTTGATTGTTTCCAGTTGCTCTTCTGTAACTCCACAGCATCCTCCTGGAGGCCAGCACTGCACACAGCCCTTCAGGCATGAACACACCTGTGCTCCTGCAGCAGCAGAGCCAACCCCTCTGATTTGCTGCCAGCACACATGGGGAAGCCCAGTACTGGTTCAGCTCTTTTTGTCTGCTGTACATTGAGAGGATGGTTTTGGAAAAGTGTCAGGGGTGCTGCCAGGACCCTCTTCCTGGAGTTGTACCTGCCTGTTGGGCCTCAGCCCCTCTCTAGCTTGGTTTAATGATTAGTCCCTCAGTCTGTAATGCTGTTGGTTGGTGTGCATCCCCTGGACAATCTCCTCCTCCTTCTCAGGCTCAGAGGACTTGCATGCTCGTTCACCCTCCCCTCACCTTACCTTGAAGACTCTTCTGTACTCGTTCTTTACAGGGAAGCCATTTCTCCTTAGCTTTCAATGATTTCTGTTGTCCTTGCTATTCCTGCTATATCTTTTTAGTGATAGGGAAAGCAAAACAGCCCACAGTATTCAAAGTGTGAACACCTGAAGACTTTAAATAATGCCATAATGATGTTTTGTATGTTGCTCTCTATTTCTGTCATAGTAATGGCCAGCATTTGATTTGCTTTTTGACAGCTTCTAAGATGGAGTTGATATTTTCATAGATCTTTTATAACTCCAGGATCTCTTTCTTGAGTGGTAATAACTAGTTCGGAGCTCATGCTGAGTACGTAAATTTGAGATTTCTTTTCCTCCACATATTCTCAATATTGAATTTCATCTGTCTTTTTTTATTGCCCAGTTGACACTCTGAGGCTCTTCTGCAACTCTCTGCAGCCAACTTCCATTTTTATTTCCCTGAATACCTTAGCACTATTAGGAAACTTGAGATTTGCTTTCTTTTCCTAGATCCATGTAATGATAATCAGTGTACCTTATATGTTGACCAATCCTGACTCTGATCTGTGATACATATAGTGACATACACATTTGAAAAAGCTGAATGCTTTTGGCACTTCTGTGTTTTAATGATTTTTTTGTTTGTGAAAGTGGGTCTTTTATCCTATGACATCTTTGTTTCTCTAAGTTCTGTAATGAGGCAGTGTAGAGAATTCTTTAAATTGCATAAAGCAGGTTTCCCTTGCCTGTGTGCACACTGAATCATTCAAAGAGCCCCACCAGACAGATGATGTGTGATTGCCTCTGTAAAACACATTTCTCCATCAACCAATATCTGTATCTGTTATTTCTATTCTTATTGCAATTTCTGAAAATTAGGCTGGTACCATGATTAGATATACTGGGTTTTAGTTCCAGAAGAGGTTTTTAAAAAATGGGCATTGCATTTGATAGTTTTTACCCAGCTGCTGTTGAAACAGCTTTACATAGTAGCTGAAGTACTTACTGCATTTTCTGATTAATTTTATACTTGAAACATGTATCACCATCATTAAATCATTTTAAATCTATTTGTATATTTTTCTTAAAAATATTTATTTTAGTTGTAGTGCTAGGCATTGATGCATCTGCATTCTGGTCAAGTATATCCTTTTGAGAAGTTTTATATGGATATATTTATCAAACGGAAAATAAGTAATTGGAGTGATTAAAGAGTAACAGGATACTTTAATCTGAAATATTTTTTTCTGTTTTTAAAAAGGAAAGAAGAAGTCATACTTGTGCTGCATTGGTAAGGAATGAATCAGATGTTTAGGCACAGGCCATTTAGAATGTTTCACAGTGACTGGAACTTCTGGCTGGGGCTGATGGTTCTAAGCCAAGATTGATAGAAGACCTGTGCCTTTAAAAAGGAGTGAGTATAGGCCAGGAAAATTATCACCAAGCACCTAAAATAATGTTGAATAAATTTAGTCATCTGCAGCTGTCATAAAGCCTGCAGAGGCTGTGACCAATACTTAGTTCTCTGAATCCTTGTGCTGCTGTTGTCCTCCATATGGGATATGTTGCTTTATCTTCCATGGACTGATACATTTTAGAGAATTTTAATTTTAGCCCACTTTCTCTAATGTTAATATATCATCTATTTGTACTTATGTTACAAGCATAAGCCAAGACTTATTGCGTAAAAATAGTTGGAGGTGCATTTTACTCCTGTGAAACTAGGTACTTGGGCTGTGTGTTAGTGGATCTGTAACAGAGAAGGCTGCAAAATTTTCTGTTTTTCATGGTAATAGCCAAGCTGTTCTGATCTAAATTTTATTTTTAAACTTACATGAAGTGTTTTTAAGGAGGCAGTTGTTTACCCACAACACACAATCCCTTTGGACTTTTGTCAAGCCACAAGTCTAATGTGATAAGCATTTGTATACATGCTGCATAAGCAACTAACAGGCTAAAAAAACCTCCAAACAACCAACCTGTAATTGGTGCATTGAGGAAATTAAATATTTTTAAGCAATTAAGATTTGAAATAATTCCTTAGAGAATAGACTTTTTATGCTTCAAACTCCTTAGATGGACTTTCTCTATGTCATTATAATAAAGTGACTTTGATTGCTGTTGCTTATCATTAATGATTAAAAAAAAAGTAGTATTTTTTTCCCATCTTTTCCTGTGTTATAAAACATCACTGAATTCAGTAAATTTTACATATCTTATTGGCATCAGAGTGCATATCTTCACTGAAATGAGTGTATTTAAGATTAAAATATTTAAGATTAAAATCAGCAGGGAGCAAGGGAGCACTATATGGTTCTTCTTGTATTACTTCAGTCTGTGATTTCTTTCCAGTGCTCAGTTCAGATTCACAGGTAACTTCAGCTGGCAGAGGTTCCATGCCAACAGACAGATTGGTGAGTAGCTGGATGTAGTGATTTCCCAGTCTTCCAAGAAGTCCATGCCTTCAGGAATGTATGTGTGTCTCCAGAAAAGCTACATGAATTTTAATGAAATGTATGCAGTGATAATGGCTCTTACAAATTTCAGTCTGTAATCAGAGTGACTTGGAGCCCTGAACCATCATTTTGATCTCCTTTTCTGTACTCCAAATACTAAATTATTAGCTATGGAACTATTTAGAAAAATCTGGAAAAAAAGCACGAGTCACTCTGTACTTATCTCTGAAATAAATTACCTTATTAAGATCTATTTATTTTAGTGAGATTTTGTCACTCTATTATTTTGCTGAATAGGATGTGTAATTTCCCCTGTAAAAAACTTATAAATTTTCAAGAATAGGGAATTTTTCATTTTCTTCTCTACTAGATAGGTTAAAATTATGCTTGCTTTTGACCTAAAGGTCAGGCACTTCCTAAACTACTTGACAAAGCCTGTTATTTAAACAAAGCACTTCAGTTCACCAGTGTAATTCATCAGGAACTGAGTATCACATATTTTGGGTGATAATAAGATGGAAAACATTACAGATAGAGAGTCAGACAGATAGATAGATAGCTAGACCAGTGTTTTGAAAAGACACAAAGTACCTGCTGTTGCCAAAATAGAAATAAAATGTACCTCTTGTATTTACCAGTAGATAAAAATACTATAGCAATGAGGAAAGACTTCAAATGCAGAAAGAAAAGAGAAGAATTTTTTCAAGTTTTGAATTATTTTTTCCTCATATGTTAGAAGTAATAATCAAACATTGCTCTAAGGATATATACTAGCAGATCTTTGGTGTTACTGATCTAATCACATTAAAATATTATGAGCACTGTGCATATTGAATATCTAATCTCCTTTATCTTATAGTGCTGTGGATCCTATGTATTTGAATTTACCTGAGAGTGAACAAATTTCTTTTGGGGCTAATGATTAATCTGGTTCTAGACATGTACTAGCCTGCCAGAATACAAGAAAGAAAAACATCAATATGATTAAATTTAAGAAGGAATTTCTTGATCAAACCAGATTCTTTCAAAGGACAGTAATCTTGAGGACTTTTTCAAAAATTATTTATGTTTCTACAGAGTCAATTACCTCTTTTTAGTGGGAAAAAAATGTCCTAGTGATACCATTGCTCAGAATTTATTGGCAGTTACTTGTCAGGCAGTCTCATCCTGGCTTTGTGCCCTCCTAATCAGTGTTGGCCAGTTTGGCAGGGAATTGGTCTGCAGCACTAATTGTATCCAGTACGTCTTTTGCTTTAAGTAAAATGTCTTTGGTTTTATTTTCTGTAGGTTTATTTTTACATTCCCTTAGCACATTTTTGTGTTTAGAAACCTATTTTTTAATCACAGTTCACTTGCAGCAGCATCATTTTGCAATCATCTTGCCATTTGTAATGTCATCTCTGCAGGCTTGCATTAACTTCAGTTTGCCATCATCTTGATGTACTAACCTGCATATAGACCCGCACAGAAATAATTTAACATTCATCCTAGTGTGTGCAGTGATGTTTCATTAGACTTGAACTAACAGAATTTTGTCATCATAATTTGCTGTCACAATAGCCCAGTCTTCACAGATTTAACGTGACAGGCTTTTGCCACTGCAACTGTGGCTTTGAGCAGTTGTCATCCAGGGAGACTTAGGATGAAATCGGTGTAATTAAAACACAGCCCCTTAATAGACCTGTACTTTAAATAGTTTGTCACCTCTCTCAAACAATAATTAAGCAGGCTAACAGCACTTGTTTTGCTTGTAAGTGTTGTTTTCTATGTGGGAAAGGGAAACAAAAAGGGGAAATTGGACAATGAGTGACTGGCAGAACTGTTAATAGAATTTAGGTTTCCAGATTGTTACTGTGTATTCCTGTATCCATTGGACTGCTCTTCTTTCACAACACAATTATTTTGTATATGAGATGCATGCAAACTTGAACTCCATTTGACTGGTCTTATTATCTAGTCTGTAAATCTTATGTCAGAAAGTTACAGAAATACAGAGATGAAAGGCATTTAGATTTCTTTTGCTGCAAGGGTTGAGATAGATCAAACACACTTTGTTATCCTTGAAAAATTTTTTAAAGTTTTCCTTCCAAGCTTCAACTTAAAAGGGTTTGATGACCTCTGTGTGTATGTTTTCATGTGTGTAAGTAACTTGCTGCTCCCATAATTTTCTCCTTATATCAAATCTAAGTTGATTTCACCCAAATGATGTCCCTTTCCTTGGCATACGTGAAAAATAATGGGGTGTTGTGATGTCTAGATGCTGAAAGGCAGCAGCAATGTACTTCTTCGCCTTTTCCTTCCAGACTAAATATGTAAAGTTCCCTCAGTCTTTCTCTGCAAAGAAAACTGCCTGTTTGGATATTTGTGATTCTAAGTACTCTCCAATTTATCTGTGGCTTTCATAAAGTGTTGTGTCAAAACTGGACACAGCTGGGACGTTGGCTGGAGCAGAGTAAAGCCAGGGGAGTATGTGATGGGGTGACTGGGACAGTGTAGGCGGCTGGCGCTCAGGCTGTGTTTCCCTAAAGAAAACTGTGTTTATGTGAGCAGCCAGCACATTTGCTCTGCAAAGTGACCTTGAGTTGTCTTTGGCAGAGCTGATGCAGCTTCCCTGCAGACCTGGGTGAAGTCTCTGTCTCGTACGTATGGATTGTTGACTCTGATTCATAATTACCTCCTATTGATATTCTTTGCAATCAGCTTGGCATTTTTTCCTCTGCTCCTTACATATTGTGTTTGCTTTTGTTTTTTAAATACCTGCTTCCCTTCTAGACTAAATTTGTTTTTGTTTGCAGTTGTTTGTTTTCAACCAGTGAAACTTTTCTAAGTAATGACATGTAGGCCTAAAGAGTGTTTTCAAACATCTTCCAATTATCGTTCACATTTCTCTGTTTAACTTCTTTCTTCTCACTGATGAGGTTTTATAATTGTCTTCAACTTTGTGAAATGGAGTCCTCTTAAAAGAAGCATTAAATATGCAAATGCATACATTACTATTGCCACTACTTGTCTGTGAATGCACTTGCTCTTTCTGTGACATACATGTATGCAAATGTATGTGTGTATAAAAATTGGTCAGTATTTCACCATTTAGATGTGATGAAAGTAATCAAGTTAATGCATTTAAGCAGCGTAGAGTCGGGGATGACTTCCTTGGTGACTTGGAATACAGGCTTCCCTTGGGTGAGTTGCAATGGCAATAAGAATTGGGTGAATTTCACAGGTTTTGGACCCACCCTGAGAAGATAATGGCACCAAGGAGTTTTCTGCCCAACTGGGGGACCTCCTGTGCTGTGTCTCACTACTGGTCTGTGGGCTCAGATTTTCTTCTTGTGGACGCTGAGAAGACAGGGAAAAGAGGGACAATCTGACCTTGGTCTTTCATGGTCTGGACACACAGCCAAGGGTGAACCAAGAAAACAAAGCCAGAGAAAGACACACCCCTGCCCCACCAGGGGCAGTTTGGGGCAGGAGCCTGTTTTAGATACTCAGGCACTTTCCAGATCACTTTCTGGATAATTTCTGTAGGTTATGTGGGATGCTTGTGGTGGTTGGAGTGAGTTACATGCCTTAATCTAGAGAAAGAAATACTGGTTAATAAGATGTTGTCCCTCCTGGTCATATCAGCCTCTGTGGAGTGATTAAGACCAACATTTTATAGACATAAATAAGTAATTCTAATTCCTCTTTATTACTTTGACTCCTACTTTGTATATATCAGTAATTAAACTCTTCTCTTCTCTTCTCTTCTCTTCTCTTCTCTTCTCTTCTCTTCTCTTCTCTTCTCTTCTCTTCTCTTCTCTTCTCTTCTCTTCTCTTCTCTTCTCTTCTCTTCTCTTCTCTTCTCTTCTCTTCTCTTCTCTTCTCTTCTCTTCTCTTCTCTTCTCTTCTCTTCTCTTCTCTTCTCTTCTCTTCTCTTCTCTTCTCTTCTCTTCTCTTCTCTTCTCTTCTCTTCTCTTCTCTTCTCTTCTCTTCTCTTCTCTTCTCTTCTCTTCTCTTCTCTTCTCTTCTCTTCTCTTCTCTTCTCTTCTCTTCTCTTCTCTTCTCTTCTCTTCTCTTCTCTTCTCTTCTCTTCTCTTCTCTTCTCTTCTCTTCTCTTCTCTTCTCTTCTCTTCTCTTCTCTTCTCTTCTCTTCTCTTCTCTTCTCTTCTCTTCTCTTCTCTTCTCTTCTCTTCTCTTCTCTTCTCTTCTCTTCTCTTCTCTTCTCTTCTCTTCTCTTCTCTTCTCTTCTCTTCTCTTCTCTTCTCTTCTCTTCTCTTCTCTTCTCTTCTCTTCTCTTCTCTTCTCTTCTCTTCTCTTCTCTTCTCTTCTCTTCTCTTCTCTTCTCTTCTCTTCTCTGTACTCTTAATATTAGTTTTTCTATAATTTGCTATCCTTTTTTACACTTTCCTTTGGATGGCTCAGTATATCTTCTGACTAGTCTGGTCCAAGTGACTCCAGTGAAGACTAATTTCATTTCTGCTAGGGTGAAAGTTTCTGAAAGTTGGAGAATTGACATGGCTTAAGAATAAAGATATACAAAGCATGGACATGCTTTCCTCCTAAATCTGCTTGGGACCACACCAAAGTCAGATCCACTTGGTGAAAAGGACTGGTTGTTCTGTAGCTGAAGCTTTCCAGAATGGATAGTGATTGTTTTCTGTGAGTTACTTTTTATGTTGAACTAGCAAGAAGTAAGCCCACCCTTGTTTTTGCTAGATGCTCTGCAAAAAAGATTAACCCCTAATTCCCAGTGGCCATGACATGAAGAAGAGAGCTTTCCTGGGGAGAGCACAAACAGCAGTGAACTGATATGTTGGTTCATATGCTAGAGCATGTTTTCAAGCAGAAGTGTTTAATGACATAGAAATAAAATGAAGATTTTTTACACACCTTGCATTCGAGAGGGCTTCGTCTTTATCACTGTATTGACTACTAATTTTCTGACTTATATTAATGTATTTTACTTTGGAAGCCAGAAACTACTACTTCCTTCAGAGATAAGAGCAAGTTTTGTTTTGGTTTGAAGATGTTTTGTTGTTTATTTTCTGGTCTGCAGATCAAATAAGCAAGAAAAAGAACCTCTTAGCAACCTGTACTAAAGTCCTCTGTGATATATTCCTTTTTGAAGTAAAAATAGACTAAGAAACAAAAGAGAGAAGTTGTTCAATGGCTCACATTGGAAAGATTTTATTTTCTTTTTTTCCTTGTCAATTTCACAGAGAAATTAGAAGCTGCCTGTTTACTTCTGTTGTGATAAAGCTGTCCAAGATGTTTTTTTTTTCCCCTCTGATGCTGACATGCAAGTGGTTTGTGTTTGTTTTGTTTTTTATTTTTTTCATGACAGGAAGTGAATAATAAAAAGAATCAGAGCCAATATATCACCAGGGCAAAAACCCACACTGCACATTAGTGCTTGAAAGAATCCCATCCCAGTTCTCCCTGCACATCAGTCCCATAGTCCCAGGAGCTCAGCACTTCCCACACAGATAGATGTGATAGACTTGCAAATACTGGCAAGAGCACAGAGACATCTTGTTATGAGCTTAATGGCTGAACACAGCAACAGGCTTGGACTGCCTTTATTTTTTTTTTTTAGGTCAGCATTGGAAGTTATTTAAAAACAGGGTGGAATAAAGGTTGAAATGCTTTCTGAAATTAAAATCAAAATATCATCTGTCTCTTAGGTTTATGCTGTAAGCACTCTGCCTGATGTTGAGTTCTGTTGGCAAACAACATGCCACTGGGATGTTTAAAAGTCATAAGAGGTTTGTAAATCAGTTCTGTGCAACATGCTACCTATTTATTATTTTCTTGTTTTATCTGTTAACAGGAAAGGAGATAGACTATTCAAATAGCAATATGGTGTGCTGTGCTTTGCTTTGTTGGGGTTTTGTTAGGTGCTTGTGTCCTAGTAAATTACAGCGAGATGGTAGATTTGTTACTCTGTGGAGGTTGTTAACATGAAGTTATTTGATTGATTTATGTTGAATTGAGGACCTCTCCTCCCATATCAATTATGTCAAAAACATCACTTTCCAGTTGTGTTCTTTTTTTGTTCCCGGACAGAGAAGCCCTGAATTTTAATGTAGCCCTTTATTATGGTACAGAAGTGTTAGAGAACTGAGAACATGGTTCCCATGTCCAGTGCATGGTTTGACCACTATCCTCAAGTCAACCTTCCTCTGCTTTAGCTTACTGAGACAACAAACGTGGCTGCCAAGTTTGGATGTTGAAATCCATTTCTTTTCTATAGTCATGCTGACATAGGCTGAACCCAATCCCCTAAATGGTTTCTGGACAGGCAGTTTATTGTTGTCCTTGTTTCCACATAGCTGCCGGCCTCCTCGGCGTTCTCCCCAGCTCTGCATTACTGTCACGCTCATGCCGTTGGAACAGAGATATTTTCAAGTTTATCAATACTTGGGCTTTGAAAGGACTTCTCAAGCAGGGAAATAAACAGCCTCTGTGTAAAACCTTTGTTAACGGGTGGCTGAAAGTCACCCAAACCATTTCTGTGACAATGACCATTTCCTTTCATTTAAGCTATTACTGGTTGTGGAAGAGTAAGGCAACATTAAACTAAAGCTGACAGCAATCACTGAAAAAAATACCCATTTTTATCATTCCAGATTTTCTACATTTTCCAGATTCTCTGTGACTTTGAAGCTTTTTCCTTTCCTTTGCAGCACAGGCACCGTAGTCTCCGAGCACTGAGGTCAGAGCCTGCTACCTGCAGCATGTAGAAGGCACAGTGAGGGAGGTGGTCTCTAACCACCCATATATATTGAGTGTACAGTGATTATCTGACATAAAGCTACAGAGAAGCTTTGCCTTGCTCTCTATTGTTGAAGACAGAGCAAAAAGACCCTACAAAACCCAAAACCTGGTGTGTCAAAATGCTCCAGACTACCCGTACAATGTAAGTGCTGGGGGGGAGATATACTTCATACATCTTCAGTGGCCTGCATGTTTCTGTGTTAGGCAGTCACAGCATTCATAGCTGCTGAAAATAGTATAAAGTTTTTAAGAGCCTCTCAATTTCTTTGCAGTCCCCCAAAACCACCACCTTCACCACCACCGAACCTTGAAATCCAAACCCAACCAAAATACCCAGTATATCTGAACATTCACTTTTGTTATTTCTCTCTATGGCCCAACAAATTTTTACTCTTTTCCAATTGACTGGAGGAGCATGAAGAGGAGGAAGGGAAATTGTTTGTAGGCTGAAGGTTTCTGCCCTCCTGTGAATAAAGAAAGTGTTCTCTTGAGGCCACCAGAGTTTTGAGCTCCTGCAGTGTAGAGAAGAAGCAAATATGGATTTCCTGCTTGTGGAAGACTGTTAAATATGTAAGTTATTGTAAATATTGCCACTAGACACTTCTCTGAGCTACATTTTAGAAGAAAATGCTGAGTAGCTCTGCATTTCTTGCAAATCCTTATCCAAATATTCTCTGATGTTCTCAAAGCCAGTGTCAGAAAGGATGAATAATCCACATGAATTTTTGTGGATTGCGACTAGAGCTGGGTGTAAAACAGACCACAGGTCTCTGTAGAGATAAAGGCCCTGTGATCAAATTTAGAAACAGATTTATGCACCTGAAATTTTTGGAGAACAGGTTTGTCATCTTGAAATGAAGATAAGCCAAGAAGATCACAGTTCTACTATCATTTTCCTTGAAGGTAACTTTCACTTGTAGCCTTTAAATATGTTACTGGGTCTCAGTTATTGACAGCATGTGCTATTAAGGGTGGCTTTAGGTATTTTAAAACAAAAAATTTGCACAATAAGCGGTTCCTTTCCTGTGTTTTCTCAGTCTCCTTCTCCCTCAAATAATCAAAATGCTGCTGCTGTTACAGTGTGCTCTGCTGTGCTTCAGATTATTTTCTACATCAGTTCATGACTTGCAGTTCCTGTGGGCTGCAAATGAATGCTTAGGAGTCTCTCGGAGTGTACTGTACATCCAGGTTCTTCAGTGTATTAATTTGACTATCAATGTAGAAAATGCCAGTGGCTGTAAGGTTATATTACACTCTTAATTTTTGTGTTTATTTTTCTACATAATACAGGAAATTACTTATAAACTTGTAATCAGCATAACTAGACATATTAAACTTTAAAACTGAAAAATACCACTTTTCAGGTTTTTAAGGATAGATTTTAAAAAAAGAACAGTATGAGTGTTTCTTCAAATGACTTTTCAAATGAAACCATTTACATGATTTAATGTGGCCTGTCTCTAAAGGCTGTACATACTGTACAAAGTATATATTGTAGAAAGCAGCTGTATAAAAATCTGGGTTTGGGTGAAGAATGCTGCAGTCCTTTTCCCAAGTATTCTGTGGATGCCTGTTTTTCCTTCCTGTGTAAACTAAAGAGGCCTGGCGCTGAGTGCAGGGCGGGGAGTGTCAGCCCAGGGCCCACCTGTTTGGGATTTGGGAGTGAAGGGTTGTTCCCACTGTTAGGAAGAGAAATAGACAGCTTGTGTACACTCCTTCCTCTGCAGCTCCTGGGCTGTGTGGCTGTGTACAGCATTACTGCTGCGTGGTTTTGGTGGGAGTGGAAAAGGTCAGTTGTAAGTCAATAGGCTTTTTTTTTTTTTTTTTTTTTCTGTTTAAGCAGCTACTGACTTACCACAACTTGTGTTACCATTGACACATTTAGTTTAGTGACAACTATTTCAGGGTTTGTTTAGTTTCCACCTGCTCGGGAGGGAGGTTGAAATCCCAAAAGTCAGGGAGGGTTGCTGCTCCTCTCCCAAATAAGGAGGAACCTGTCTGGGGATGGGCCGGGGGTCATTTGCTGGGAAGAAATCAAATTTGTTTCATAGGGCTCTCTGGGGAGCTGTGCAAAGGGAGCAGTAAATATCTTCACCCGGCTTTGTAGCCTGAATGTTCCTTGGGAAGCTGCAACACATAATTTAAATCCATTGCACATGCCACCCTGGAAGCAGAGCCTTATATGTCGAGCGCATGGGCTGTCCTATTATGGGAAATCAACTTTGTTTTAAGGGGGAAGCACAGAGAGCATTGCTTCTGCGCAGGTCCTGGAATTTGAAACATTTCGGGGCCTCCAAGGAGCACTGGCATTAGTTACCATGCCGGCCGGGTGGAAGTGAGGATCCCTGCCTGTCCCTGCCCGGGCCGCGCGGACCCTGCGGGCGGCCGGCGCTGCCAGCATCCCACCCTGGCGACCGCCGCCCTCTCTGCAGAGCTGCTGCGGGGACACGTCTGGCGTCAGCAGGGACAAGCCTAATTCAGCAAAAGCTACTGGAGCAGCAAAGTTGGGATATACTTTGCCAAGAAATATTTTGCTGTTGTTTTCTTTTTCCTCTGTTTTGTGGAGAGATTTCATGTCCGCTCACATGCTTTGGTATGAGGAAGTGGAAGATGATTGTAAGTATGAACAGACTGACATAATTTATCACAATATTCACTTTGACAGAGCAGTGTAGTGCTGCACAGCCCACTAACAGCATGCATTTTTAAATGTTTATTTTCCAAGTCTAAAGGAGGAGAACACCTGAGGGGGAAAATAAAGTGATTTTTTTTTTGTCTCTGATAGGGGGCTAATATCCTTTACATTATATATAAAAGAAGTCATCCTGAAACAGTACCCAGCTCTCCTTTGAAGAAAAATAACACATTTCTTTCTGAAGTTCAACAGTTATTAAAGCATGGGGTTAAAAAAGAGAGAATTGAGGAGACACACCGATACACTTGAAAAAAAATAGCATCATTATTCTAATAATTTGGCAACACATCAAAGGAGTAATCACTTTCTTTGAACTTTAATGGCATATGCAGTTTCATTGCCTAATATTAACTTACAGAGTAAGAGAGCTCTTCTCTGGTTGCTGAACTGTCTGGTATCAACTGGATGAGGTGGTGTCAGTTTAGCTCGAAGCGAGCGGCAGCTGAGCTCTCCCATGCGCTTCCCAGAAAAAATAACCAAACCAGGCATCTTTTCCAGACTTGCACTTGTTTGTTGGTTTAAAACAAACCTTTATGTGCAGTAAGAAGAAAAACAGAGGATGCCAAGAGCAGGAGACTGAAGAGATCCAAGAATGAAAGAATGACAGAGAGTTTTAAAATCCATCTACCATGCTCCCAGATGATCTTTCTTCTTCCTCCCCCACCCAGGCTCTCAGAACAGATTGTGCCAGTGAAAAAAAGAGGTGTCAATGTTGTCTGGACATAATCTATGGTCTCTGCCCCTGTTTTATAATCTATTTTGGCTCTTCCACTTTCAGCTTAACCCTGTATCTTTATCATAATAACATTTCTGGTTTTCTCTATTTTCTGATCATAGAAGGCAGGGAAATACATACATGTTGTCATTTATCCCCATAGCATATAATGGACTGCATGGTCCATGTGATGAAAATCACAAGTCTCAAAATAAGATTAAATTTTTTATGTTTGACAGGAAGGAACCTTAAAACAGAAAAATTCAAGGTGCAGGTGTGGTCTTACGCCATATTTGCTTTCCCTTTTTGCAACATGAACTCAAACGTTATTTTTCTGTGCAATAAATAAAACTTGAATCAGCTATCATTTTTCCAGACAGTTTTCTACTGCTTAGAGAGCCCCTTCGGTGATAACACCTTTTACTTTTTGGACACAGTCTAAAAGTTCAAGTAAGGTAGAACAGGGAGATCATCATTATCACACACTGAATAATTATGAGAAAGTTTTCTTGACTTCTGAAAGTGTTGGGGGTGCAGCTGGGAAGAAGAAATGTCTTGGGTTTCTCCTAAGAGGCTTTAGTCCTGGCTAGCAAGAGGATTCTTTGGAGAGGAATAAGAGAAATTTGTTTTCTTCACTTTTCTATATACTCCCTTTCCAAGGGAATCACAATATCAGCCCAGATTTCTTGTCCTCAGCCTTGGGGAAGAGATGGTGCTGCAAGGAAAGTTGGGCAGGTGATTGCTAAGTAAGGGGGGGGGAAGACATTTTCTGCTTAGTTCAAAAGTTGGAATTTCACTCTGGAAATGTAGAAGATTAGCAGATGAAAGAAAGAAAAGAAAATAGTTGTGATAGAGGTTTTGTAAAATATAAATAGAAACCAGAGTTGCAACTAGCAGATGAATAGCATTCATTACAAGAGCCATTAAATCACTTGCTAAATTATGTTATGTAACTGTGTCCATATCTGAAAAGAAAGGGTGATATCCTAGCACTTCTTGGGAGTTATTTAGCTGAATGGATTTCCTCAGCTGTAGCCTCACTCTTTTAAAGAGCATGACATTTTTCTTTATGTAATTTTCTATAATATTTTCAAGGGGGGTTTTATAGTTTCAATAAAAAAATGGAAAAACCTGAGTCTGCACTTTGTGACAAGGTGTGCCCAAAATAATGTTCCCAGATTTGTACTGCCTTCATTTAGGACATGTCACATCTCCTACTTCTTGCCTGTGCTTCCTTTGCTTCTCTTTCTATGTTGGATGGAAATTCTTTGCTCTTAGAGGTGACAGTGGTCATTTACACCTTTGTATTGCTTTTTAAATCCATCCTTTCTCTTTTCTTGATGGCCCCTCTTCAACCCTTCATCCACCTCTGCACTCACCTCTTCCCTTTTGTATTCTGTTCTCCCCTGTGCCACAGCAGTAGAGACGGGTTCTTCATTCCCTGATTCGTCTCACTTTAGCTGAGAATGACCTTTGTGAAAATACAAAGGTATTTATTCATTGCCAAGGGCTTTACTTTCTTTCCTGAGCTGTTCAGTGTTTACTTCTTCCTGAGTCAGACTGGAAACTCCTTGGGGCAGCGGCTGTCTCTTCCTCAATTTCTGCAGAGTCTTTCACAATGACACCTAAATAATAAAGTGGCGGGGAAATGAGATATCATAAATTTCATTTTGTTTTAATTAAGATGAGATTACTGGGAACTTCATTTCAGAAGCCAGTCTCCCTAGGGGATTCAGTATCATATGCTGTATTTCTTCCTTCTAGCAGATATAATCCTCTTTCTGTGTCCTTATTTTGACATGGAACCAAATTCTGCTTGCAGTCACACACAGGCGTCCTCTTTCTCTACTTGGAATTGCACAAAGTAGTGACTAAAAATAGAATTAATCATCCAGCATGGAAAAGAAATTAATCCTGCCTGAAAGTCGGTGGCCACAAGGGGTCTCTTACGGGATGCCGTGGATGTACTGCAGCAGGGGTCCATCCAGGTTCACACCTCAGATCAGAAATTTCTGAAGTGAATTCCCAGATGTCAGATTCCCTGCTTATGACCGTGCACCAGTGCCCAGAGGATGTGCCCTGCATCCCTTTTGGAGGAAGCTGAACCCCAAGCCACACTCTGGGTTTGGCTGGTGGTTTGACTCTCAGTGGGTGTGTGGGGCACCGGGGTCACACTGAGGCTCCTCCAGAACGAGCCCTGTGACGCACACACACCTTGCAGGGGAATGCTGGCTTGGCAGGCTGCTCCTGCTGGGCCACATGATCTGCTCTGGCCCAAGACAGCCCAGGGAGATAGGAGGAGCATGGCAGCAAATTTCTTTGGATCTTGGTTGTAAGGAGAGAACTTCTTGGAAAGTCACACCCTAGCTAGTGCTGGAGAGTGCTGCATTGTCTGCTCCTGTATGGAGTCTTCTCCCTCACCCCTGGACCTCTGGCTGCCCATGGGCATCACAGCTGCCCACAGATCCCTCCAACACAGTTATTGATCAGGGGAATGTATTCAAAGCATGGGAGTTTAAGAGCATGCTACATATTGTGAAAATTTAAACTTTTTTTAAAGGAAACAAGTCAATTATGTTACTAATAGAATAGTTACCAATAAGATCATGTTATTTATTACTGAAAAGGTACAATATTTGTAGAAAAAAGGTTAAATATTTGACTAATAATGTGAAATTATTCAAACTGAATTGTCCAAGGGGTTAAGTGTTTTTAAAGGCTCTCCAGAGGAAACAGGGTTAGACTAATATATTTTTGTCATGGATTACTGTGAGACAAAATCTCATTGAATGGTATTTTGAACCAAGCAGCCTCAATTTGAAAGAGCTGACTTGTTGATTTTCACAGTACATTTTCAATTAAATGTTACCCCAAAGCTTAATTATCATTTAGGAGGATAACCATTGTACTGTGTTATAGCTAACTGCTGGATAAAGACTTCTCAATAAATTTAGTGGAACTTTGTAACATCACATAGCTGTCGCAGGAGATGCATTTGTGGTAATACTGTATCACTGTAAGGGGAAGCAGGACAGCTTTGGGAATTTTACATAATTGTGCCTTATCAAAGACTGAGCTTTGTGGAAAGCAGGAATAATGGTTAGTGGAGTGTGGCTTTCCAGAACATCTTGGCCACTGTGCTGCACAAGGAAACAAGATCCTTCATCTTCCCAGAAGAACAGGGGGAGCAAAGAAGTTGTTTGGGTTCAGAGTACTCGCTGCAGAGAGCACAGAGACTCCCCTTCTAGGTTACTTACCACATGGGCGACAAGTCAGAACATTTCTAATTGTGTGTTTTGGAGGACAGATAAGCTGCATTTTAAGAAACTCATAAACTTTCTTGGTTCTTCTTGCAAGTCATATTATGGGGTATTATTTAGAGCATGAGGCTGATACTATTTGAGAGGTTTTCTGGTCCTTTCTCTTATTCTGTATTTTTAAAATATCCATATCTATCTGTTGTTTTTTTCAGTTGTATGCAGTCTTTTATTCTGAAGAGCAAATATAGTTTTTAAATATTATGAGCATGTGTAGGAGAAAGAAATAGTATTATGTGAGCAGAACCATATGTTCCCGTAATTTTGGATATGTTCATACAAGATAACAGTTAACATGCCAGATTTATGCTTAATTTCTTCCTTGAAGAATTTTTAAGGGATTATCATCTTCAGCAGAAAGAAAGTAGCATAATTTCAGTGATAATAAAATAAGAAGATACAGTTGTAAAAGTTTCCTCAAAGAAACCATTACAGAAGTATATTAATCCTAAAGGTGTGGTTTTTCTCCTAGAGTAGTTTTCTATGAAGTAACATAATGGTTTGAGGGGGTCCTTAAAAAAAAAAAAAGCTTAAAAAATGTCAGTATGTAGAAATGACCTAAATGTGGATCCAGAATATCCCCTTTTTGCTTAGCTTGCCTTTGCTAAAATATTTTGAAAGAACTCTGGGGACCTAGAGGAATTGCAAGCACCCTAGAATGAGAGAGAAAATGAGTTTTAGTCAGGTTAATCAAAACTTTCATGCCTATTTCTTTAACCACTTCATTTCTCTGGATGCCAATAAAGTCTGAGAAAACTGTGTGTTTCTTGGCCTTCAGAAGTGTCCCAGTAAAACCAGAAATGCCAGCATCTGATATTTTTAATATAAACTTGGAAAGAAGAAGGGCAGATAATGGACGCTGGATGAGGTATACAGCATTGTCCAGCTGGACACACGATGACACGTATTTTTTATAAAGTGTGAAAGTTGTCATCCCATGTGAGAAATCAGCTACAGTGGGTGCAGGAGCATGGCCATGAGCACAGGATGCCCACAGGGGAGCCTCCCTGTCCCACCACTCCAGGACTTGCCATGTTCTAAAATTGGTGCCTGCCTACGTGGCAGAGCATCTGCGTGCCTGCACGCTGGTTTGTACGGGAAATTATCCCCGGGTAAGGCTTTTAATTCTCTGTAGCACAGGGAATTGAGGGAATTTAAAGGGTGATTGGAATTTGACATTTCTGCCTTTTTATTCTGAAAGATACTTTGATTAAAATGTTGGAAGGCCCAGCTAATGGAGGTGTTGCTGCTATTTCAGATATACAGAGTATAAGATTTGAAGGCAAGCCAAATCACAGTGAAACAGAATAATGATGTCCTTGGTTTATTTTTTACTTGGTACATTCAGGTTTTGATTGGATTGTGAGTGAGGCAACAGTTTTCTCTCCCAGAAAGCACTGCTAGTCCTTGGAGGTTTTCAGCCTGTTGTCAAAGCAGAAGGGCTTCCCTGTGAAGGTCATGGGCTGCAGTGGCTGGAGAAAACCGAGGGGCAGGAGGGGAAGAAAGGAAAGAAAGAAAGAAAGGATTTCTTTATTGGTCCTAGCCAGATACAGGCTTCTCATAAGAAACATTTCTGCAGTGAAATCTATTACTACTTTGACACAGCTCACACTCTGCTGATGGTGTGTATATCAAAGAAGTTGTTTAGAAATCTGAGGTGTCTGTTCATCTGTCCTCCTCTCTCCTAAGCCTCTCTGTGCTCATCACACACAAATGTTCCAATAACCCTTTACCTTGTTCTCTCAGGGTTGGTTCCCCCCTCCCCCACCCCCCATAGTATTTTAAAGTTTTTATTTGGAAAGACTGTCCATGAAGTATTTCACTCTGAACAAATCTCAAAGCTACCTAGCAGTTGCTAAGCTTAGGGAAAATTAATGCAAGCACTGTATATTCTAAAACATTAATAACATTAAATAGCTAGCATTGTTGGAGGTGTTAAAGAGCCCCTTGTGAAGTTACTGGATGGTGGATTGTCTGTGACATGTTCTGCTGTAAATGTCTGATGCTGTTGATAGCAAATACTGGGAGCATTTGTACCCATTTCTTAAATACAGGGAAAAATGCTGTTAGACATAAAGATATCCTGTCACATTCCTGGGCTTAGAAAGTAGGAGTCCCCAACTCTCCCTGGCTGTCTAACTCATTGCAAAGCTGATCAACTAATAAGAAAGGAAAACATGAGCAAGTCTGTTTGGGCTGGGGGGACCAAGAGGGACAGAGACTCTCCTTGCTGCAGAGAGATCCAGGTGGACCAGCCAGAGACAATCCTGCCCAGTTAACAAGGGCACCTGCTCATCAAAATGAAGGGGAAGGGAAACTGAAAAGTTACAAACCTGTGGTGAACTTGTGGACATGATGTGTACAGGCTTATTAACTAAAAAAAACTCAGTTTAGTGTTTTTTGTGCTGCTTTTAATGAAGATTTTAAGAAACCCCAATTTATTTTGCACTGGATTTCAGGAATACAACAGTATTTCTTTTAGTCATTTGACTTTATTTACTGTTGACCTTTTCTTACCATGTGATTTAGTACATATTTTATTCCCTGCCCCACCCTTCCAAGCCCTGCCAACGATGTTGGAAATAGAGATCAGTATATTTTTACACTGAATTCTAAGATCACATTTATAAATGCTTGGTTGACTGATGGTTACTCACGCTTCAAAAATGCAGAAGATCCAGATTAAAGTGTTTGCTCTGCTTATAGTCTATTTACAGAGAAGAAAGTTTTGGTTGCATTGGATGTTGAATGGAAACCAAAGGTGAAGCCAAGTAACTTTTCACAAAAACGAATTCTTGTTTTCTCGCCAAAACATGAGAACAGCTCCTTTTATAGTAGTCTGTAAAGGACAAGCATGTTGTAGGCTTCATTCTGACCTTTCTGTTCTTCCTAATAATTAAATAAATCAGTTTTGAAAGCTCTAACAAGAATCATGGAGGGAAATTAAAACTGCAAAATAAAAGGTGGATTCTAGGAGCAGATATCTGACAGTAGAATATATAACACTTACTGTAAACAAAAAACTTACTGTAAACAAATTTATATTTCTAAATAAAAGAAATCATCATAAATCTGAATTTATTTTTTTTTTTCTGTATCTGTTTAAAGTTTAATGATACCTGTGTCCTTGCCTACAGGATGGCTCAGTGGTACTAGCAGAGATGTGAAAGAGGTTGCTTGCATCAAGATGCTTTCTAGAGGGCATATAAGTAGAACTTGTACTTAGTTATATAAAATTCCTCTATTAGGAGTAAAAGTTATCCTCAGTGAAGTGGTGTTTCTGTCCCAATTACCTGATTGATATAAAGCTTCAGAGAATGTAAGTTGGGGCACATTTTTGCCTTGGGAAAGGAAATCTATTGGATTATGTTGTCCATCTCTATTTCCTGTTCAAAACAAGGCATGTCTTTACAGAATCAATTCAGAATTATTGCTGGGTTTAGCACAGTTGCTAACTTAATAATGTTTTTCAACTGTTACAGCTAAAAACCATAATTGGAAACATTTTATATTTCTTTGGAAAGAAACTGAATGACAGTGAACATTCACCCTTTAATCTTGTAAGGACAAACCTATTTTTCTTGGGCAATAGTAGCTGAATTGTGAAGCCCAAACTCTTTCTACCAATACTGTTTTCAGCTCTCTTATTTTCTCTTTAGTCCTTTTCCCATTTTTCTGTTTCTCTGAGTCATGCACATCCATTGCTGTACTGCTTTAGCTACTTTAAATAAGCCCTTTCCTCCCCCAAGAAGGCTTGCTAATTTTTGCATGTTATCTTAAGCTGATTTAACAGTCGTTTTGCCAACTCTTCCCAGCTGCTGCTACTGCTGAATTGATTCATTTTGCACTTGACATCTTGCAGGCAAATGTGAAGCAAAGTTTACTTGACCAATAATCCTCCCCCTAACTGAAGGAAGGATGTGATTTGAACAAGGTCTTGTTCAAAATGTGGACAGAGGTTTTTTCCCTAAATCTGCCTACTGTAGACACCAAGGTTATTTGCTTCTTATCTGTTAAATTCTTATCTAGACAGTGAAAAATGTCTTAGCCCTAAATAGTAACCAAGGAATTCATTTTTTCCTGGTGCAATAAGTCAATCTATGGAGGCTTTTTTTGATGGATTATAAGTTCCTAAGAGGTGTTGTGTCTGTCTTGGAGTGCTTCCAGAAACTGTTGCTCAGCCTATAAACTGATGATATTTCACAGACTCGCTGAGCAGCCGAGGCTGGAAGATGCCTCTGGAGATCATCTCCTCTAATTACCTGCTCAGAGCAGGGTCAGTGAGAGCAGGCTGCTCAGGGTAATGTCAGCTGGGGTTTTAAATATCTCCAAGGATGGAGACTCCACAGCCTGTCCCAGCAACTGACTATCCCCACAAAATTCTGTTTTTCTTCTTAAGCATCTGTGGAATTTCCTCCATTTCACTTTATGCCTATTGTCTCTCATTCTGCCAGTGGGCACCAAAGAGAAGAGTCTGACTCTGTCTGCTCTGCTTCCTCCCATCAAATATTTAGTACTGATAAAATCCCCTGAACCTTCACAGCTCCTGTCTGAGCAGTGCCAGTTTGCTCAGCCTTTGCTCATCTGAAAGGTGGTCCCATCACTTCACCATTTCTTCGTGGTCTTTCGATGGGCTCGCTCCAGTGCATCCATACTGGGGAGCCCAGCACTGGAGTCAGTTCCAGTTTTGTCTGACCAAGGTTCAGCACAGAATAAGGATCATCTCCCTTACCCTGCTGCAAACAGTTTGCCTGATGCAGCCCAGGATAACATTTGCCTTCCCTGCTGTAAGGGCACATTGCTGGCTGATGCCCAGCTTGGTGTCCACCAGAACCATTTTTGGAAAGATGTTTTCCAGCTGTTTGGTGCCAGCTTCTACTGAGTCATGCAGTGGTTCCTCCCTCTGTGCAGGACTTTGTACTTCCCCTTCCTGAACTGCACAAGGCTCCTGTCAGATTCCTGGATAGACTTTTTACAAACAGCTCCAAACTTGAGCCCAGCAGTTCAGCTGGTTTTCAATACATCCCACTGGCCACTTAGTCCATTACTAAACCCCCAAACCAGTGTTTTTTAAATGAAAATGTTATAGGAGACAGTGTTAAAAGTCTTGCTAGAGTCAGGATAACAGCATCAACTGCTGTCCCCCCCTCACTGAGCCAGTCACCTGTTCACGAAATGCTGTCACGTTGGTCAGGCATCGCTTGCCTTTGTAAAACCATGCTGTCTACACTCCCAGTCAGCTTCTTTTCTTTTCTTTCATATGTTAGGACATGGTTTCAAGGATGATTTTCAGATTTTTCAGAGGATTTGCTTCATTGCTTTCCCAGGTTACCCAAACATTCTTTGCTTTATTTGAAAATGAGTGCCATTTGCTTTCTTCCCCTTCCTCCAGAGCCTCCCACAATCACAAAGGCCTCTCTCACATAATCAATAGTCACCTTGCAGTGACTTCGACCAGCTCTTTCAGTGCTTTTGTTTGCCAGCAGCCTGTCTGACTAGTGTGCAGGGTGGCTTTAAAGAGAGATTTGGGGTCTCTCATGTTCTGTTGATGCCAGGTTTTTGCAGGGTGTGCACACAGGCATCAAAACTGTCCATATTTGCCTGTGTGCCCATATTATAAACTAGCTGCAAAACAATTCAGAGCCAGTCTTTCAGGATGTATTCCTCTGAATTCTAGCTTATTGGAACGTCCCTTTACTGGAAAGCCCATCTAGCTAAATTATTATGTAGTATAGAATGTCCATTACTTTTTTAAAGTCTATTCAAGTTAAAAACTCCTTAAATATATGCAGCAAACACCTGCAGTAGTATCAGCATAGTTTTGAAAGTTGTTTAAAAATTGGAAGTTAGCAAAGTGTCTAAGGTGGTACTTTAATTTGATTTGTATTCTGTGGTTATGGTTATTATTTTGAAGACTTGTTGCAAATTTACTCTGAGTGCAAAAAGTTAAAAAAAGTCTGAGAGGCCTTTAGTTTATACAGATTTAAACATGTTGAGATTTTAGTTTGGTTGTCTTTAATTCGAAATCAAAGGAATAAAAGTAAGCCGTTTAAAATATTCGTTGCCTTCCAAATGAATGCTGTTATTGAGTGTACAGTCAGTGTGTCTCACAGAAGTACTGTGGTTAACTTTGCTACTTTTATCCTTTAGATGAAGATAAATTCTGTTTGTTCCATCTTTCTCTATATCTGGCTTATGTTTGGGTAATTTTTGTTATCATCTTCTGTAACTATAGCAATTTCAGTATGCTTCCTGATTATTTTCTAGTAACAAGAAACTATCAGTGTTTTTAATAACTAATAAGAGATGTTAATTATTTTTCCAGGCCATATTTGTTTATGTCACCTGAGTTATAAGCCCTATTTTTAATGGTATTTTCATTTGTTAAAGTTCAGCAAAGAAAGAATTAGCTGCTTTTGAACTGTTAAGTAGTATATCCTGTGACTACATGAATGTGGAGCTCAGTTAAATGCTAAAATTTAGAATAAAGTATTTGAAATGAGATATTGGAAATATTTACTTATAACTTTAAAACTAACTTTACTTAATCAGAAGTCATTCAGTTCCATTCTAATGGCAAAGGCTAACAGTTGGGAACCTATTAGAAACCTGAGGATTCTTTTTGGAAACTTTTAAGATATACTTTTATATAACAGCTTTACATTAAGACAGAATATTTTTGAGCCAGAAAGAAAATGTATTGTGCATGTCACAGCTTCCAGGATTCCTTAAGTCAATACCACTTCTTTGAAAGTTATATTCTGTTTCAGTTTTACATCATAAAAATGGCATACTCTCTATTTTGTTTTATTTTAATGCTTTGCATTGTAACTTGAATCCACTGAAGCCTGTTTTTTGATCTACAGCTAAACCTACAGCTGTGACTAGCCATGGGAAGTTGCCTTTAGGAATCCACTGTTTCTTTCTCACAGAGAAGCAGCACACCTCTCTGCAACTGCCTGAGTTCTTTTCCAAAAAAATACCAGGAATTACATTTTATCTATGACTATTTAATTTTGTGTTTTCTACAGAGTAAAAAATCCCTGGATTATTTTTCCCCCCCAAAGATTTTTTTTTTGTTTTA
>VZSE01003938.1:1011339-1023019 GCA_013398275.1 Promerops cafer | reverse complement strand
GGTCGATGAGGCTGATGAACAATAACTGCATGTGCAAATGTTCTGGGAACTGCAAAATGTCTGCGCAATTTACACTCCCGTGCTCTGTTTGGAAACTTGACTCTCAAATTACAGCTAATGAGCAACAATGGGTGCATTTGTGGGAATAAAGGAATCAGAGAGGAATTTACATCACCCCGCTTCAAACGTTATTTGAGTGCCCAGATTGGGATACTGGGCTCCATGTGCAGCTAATGGAGGGACTTCTCATCCCAAACTGGTATCTAAAAGTTGCAACAGGTTTGTGAGATGGGTGACACAGTAGGATATGATCTTCAGAGTCCCACCTGTGCAGGCCAGGGATCCAGCTGCCTTGTGTGCATGGTGGTCCCTACAAGGTCAGATATCTTGGCTCTTTCCTCCTGGAAGGATGGATGTGTTGCAGGGAAGAGAGAGGTGAAACGCTCTTGGGTCTTACTCGCAGATAGAGTTGAGATCTCAAGATACTCAAAAGGACTCCAGGCTTGGGAAATATTTCTTAATCCTGATGGCTGAGATATAGTTTCAATGATAGCCATTATACTCTATTTAATATGAAGCTGAGTTCAGCTTCTAATCTTTGTGTCCAGGCTGGACAACAGGATTATTCTCAGAAAAGCCATATGTGGCAATCATAAACTGAAACTGAATAATAATATGACCTAGCATGGTGTGATATATTCTTGAAAATTATTTTGATGCTTAGTTTTCTAAGCAGTGTGTATAAAAAAGGCTTGTCACTCAACTTCTGTGTATCTTCAGGGAAGGAGATCCTTGTACCAGTGTTTGACTACCTTCACATGGAAAAGATAAGCTGGAATCCTATGGGTTCCAATATGTGCCTACTGGCTCTTAATTGCAGACATTTTGGTATGCAACTCCTTTCTTCTTCTTCCTTTGGCCAAGTAGAACATGTTGATCTAAGTCATACAGAGTAATTTTCAAACTGAACAGTTGCTAGAACTGAAGGGGAAGTGGGCAGCCAGGAAAGTCAAATTTATATTTATAAAATATAATTTATATTTATATGATATTCATAAATTTGATGCATTTTTGGCAACAGATCTCCTAATAGCCCATAATCTTCACTCTGCTGTCTTTCAGGAAATTTTAACTAAATTTTGTATAGTGGCATTATTTTAAATCACAGACATGCAAGTTTAACTTCCACAACCCAATGACCTTGTGTCTGTAGGCTTATGGAGAGCTAAGACAGCATGAGTCTGGTCATCCATTCCTGTTTTGTTGTTCCTTGGGAAAAGGTTTGTCTGAGTGGGACAGACCCCAGCCAGCTGGGGGCCAGAGCTGGCTCTGGCCATAGGGTTTCTGCTCAAGGGTCTCCCAGCTGAGGCAAAATCACGCAGGCAACCACAGAGCAAAGTGGAAAAGTGGTTTTGGCACATGCAGAAATGCCTGTACAGTCTCTACTCGATGGGGTGGTGATAGGAAAGAAGGTGTGCCAACACGTGCAGGTAGCCCAAGAGCAGGCTCGCTGGGCACACAGCAGAGACAAAAAGTCATGTATTTTAGCTGTGTTGTGGTCATCTCCGTTGGCTTGGTGCAAGAAATAGGACTTTGGTTACTACACAGTGCTGTCTGATCAGACTTAATTGATAAATGAGGCAATGAAAATAACTACATTTTAATAAATCTGAGCATTCATCACCAGTTATAAAGATGTCTTTAGCTGTAAATCTGAAAAGACTGGACTGGTTCAGAGCAGATTTTATAGACAACTGCTCTTCCAAGTTTAATTAGGTAAAAAAGGTCAAAAGGCCAGTTGGCATAATATTGTTAGTTAAATATTACTAAAAATGAACTAAATAAAATAATAGCAAAGAGTTTGGAGATTTTTAGTTTGTATATATATGTGTGTCTGTTTATTAGCTATGGATGTGTGTGTGTGTGCATAAAGAATGTATGTCTGTAATATATCTAATCACATCAACCATATAAATCCATGAATGAACCATTTACTTGAATTAGTGCTTTTTTCCTGCTCTTTTTTATGTGCCTTTTTACAAAAGAGTTGGATTTTTTGGTGTCTTCAAGTCTCCAGAAGCATCAAGTTTTGAGTGGAATGTAAGGCATGTCCATTTGTTTCAACTGGTTAGGCTGTAAAATACCTCATGCAGTGCTTGAAATTATACAGAAAAGTTTTAGACAAGAAACAAGCATTTATGTGTGCAAAAAAACCCCCTCCCAACCCCCAAAAAAGTTGTATTGGAAATTCACAGTAATAATTACACATTCTCTCCTATCTTCAGACCTATTTTACAGACAGAATCTGCTTTCACACTGAAGTGTTAGTTTTGTTCATTTTAAGGGCTTGGTACATGCTTTACTGATGCTAGAATATTCCCAAGCATAAAAATGTCTTCAAAGAGATGAAAATGAGTCCTGTTACCTGTGAAGTGTAGCTTCTTCTCTGGCTCAGGAGCTGGCAAAACCAGGAGCTGTTTTAGAGAGGCAAGTGGGAGGGAAGGAGAAATCCTTCAGGGTGGACACCCTGAGAGAGGCTGAACTCTGGGCAGGTTCAAGATTTCACGTTTGACACTGTTGTCTGTTACCTCAGGACTGCAGAGTTGGGGTAGAACCTGCAAGGCACAGATCTATTCTGAGCTTTACACCTGGCTGTCAGGGGTATCACCCGGAACATATTATGGCATGTTAGTATTTCTCATTAAAAGTGATCTTGGAATCTGTGTAAGCTTCAATTGCATTATTTGCAATAGGAACCAAATTTTTTCTTAAACCCTGACGATGAGGAACAGCAACCAAGCAATGTAGCAAAGATGATTATTTTCCTGATAAAAGAGTTACTACCACACTTTTGAACAATATGCCACTGAAGGTACATATCAGGGGAGGCAAAGGGGGAGCAAATGTAGCAAGATACACAAAATTGAAGAAGCAAGGGTGGTTATGATTTAGGTTTTTTTTTTTATTTCTAACCAGGCAAACACTTTAAGGTCAATTCTAATATATGCTGGAGTCAGGGAGCATTTTCAATTCTGTGAATGTTTAAGGCATTTTATTAGCTAGTCCCCTTCTCTGGACTTTCATCCTTTTGATGTTTAAACAGGAACACATCTTTTGGAAGCCAGTTCACAGTGTGTCTTGGTGGGATGGAGATGAGCCTATGTTTCCCTCCAGCAGATTTACACTGTGCTCATGTCGCTGCACTTGACAGGAGCACACCTGGATACCTCGTTTTTCTGGGATCATCTGTCTCCTGTGTGCTTCAGAAGCCATGAATTATTCATGTCCTCTTAGAATATTCCTCTGGATTTCCTGTGCTAGATCCTCAATATTGTGGCTTTTAAAGTTTGAAATGTAATTTTAGGGATTTTGTCATGTCACGTCTACAAATATTTTTCTGTGGTATAGTTTAACCCTTCACATGTGTGAACTGATTTTTTGTTTTCCCAGGAATCTCTTTTTGGTTACTATAATTTCCATTGAATTTATTTGAAGGATGTTGATTGATAACAGTGGGATCATTTAGAATTTAGTCTACATAAAAAGATCTGCCTATCATTTGTGCACCATCTGTGCTGTATGAATGTGATGGGGTTTTATGATGACTTTTGAAGAATTCTTACTTTTTATTTGTGCTTTGCTATTTTTCCACTACTCATACATTTCCCAGTAAGTCCATTTTTAGATTTTTTGTGTGATCTGTAATAGTGCAAAATCTCTCTGGAAGATATCCCTTAATCCTCATGTCCTTTTATTCCAAAGCTATATGTATTACTGTAACTCAGCAGTAAGTACAATTCAGCTGGCCTAGTGGTCCAGCTTCTGCTCTCAGTCTCAAATCCTCCTGCTTCACATGACACTAAGCTGTCTTTTTAATCCCTGGTGTAATGAATCCCACAAATACAGGGTGAATTGCATGATATTTAGAAGTGGTTTGAAATATTCCAGCAGAAGAGTTTTCTGCTGGAAATGGCTTGGGTTCCTTGAAAGTTTCACAGAAACTTTTCAGTCTTTAATGAAGGACTAGCAACAATTTCTGTAATGAAGGACTTTCTCTGGAGTACTTTGCTGGAATGTAAAAAGGCTGAATTTCATCTGACCACACAAACTAGGGGGAAGGGGGAAGACAAAACTTCTGTATCCTGAGAAAAATTCCTATGAAACAAGAATATAGCCACTGGCTGTCTGTGCTGAAGGAATACATGTATCATACACATATTCTCACCCCCTTGACTGAGTTGTGGGGACATGATCAGAATGTTCATTTAATGAAGTGTGAGTAATGGAGGTAATTTTTTATAATTCAGCGGTGAAAATTCTGTGTGGTTTAGGCCGTCTTTCATCCTATTTATTTCTATCTTTCACTTTTCATCCAATTTTATACGCTTTCAGGTGCTGCTGCCTTCAGGACATAGTGACTCAATACTACAAATTAGGCGTTTAACAAGAGAACCTAATTTACGGTGTAGAGAAGCATTTAATGGAGAATTCCCAAATTAAATTTCATTATCATTCTGCACAGAGACCTGATGAAGTATTCCTACCTCTGGGAATGGAAAGCAGCACAGTGTGTGCACACAGAGAATGCTGGGAGAAGCCTTCCCTGCCTTTAGAGCACAAGGATTTGTAGAATCTGCTTTTCCCATCACACTGAATGGCAAGACTCTTAAAAGCAGTAATTGAGCAACAGGTTGAGAGCAGTGGGAACTGAGTTTTTGCTTTTTCATCTCCGTCTCTCCCCCACATGACTAAGGTGTGGGATTTATTGCCGTGGAAGGCTTCAGAGGAGAAATTATAGATGGAATTAAAAAGTAGCTGAGAGAAGTCACATAGACAACACAAAGGTTACTGGTACACAGTGCCAAGGGCACGGGGAGTCCTTTCACTGCAGGCACTGGAAGAATTTGGATGGAAGGGAGAGGTTGTTTAAGCATGCTCTGCTCATAAATCCTTTTCATAATCTTTGCTGCCATCCAATAGATGAGGTGGAATGGACTTTGTCTAACTGTAGATGTCTGTAATACATACCCATATCTCCAAGGTAGATGCATCAGGCTCCCATTTATTGGAGAGAAATAAGCCTTTCAAAGACACTTCCAGGAAATGATTCATTTTATGTCTGGTCATTCACGTAAGAGATGGACTCAATGATCCCTGTGGGTCCTTTCCAGCTCAGAATGTGCTGCGATCCTGTGATATTCTGTGATGCTAGGCTGAAATTATGAAGGCTTGTTTGTGAAGGCAACTCAGATGATTACGTCAAACTCAGAGTTACAAAGTGTGATTAGTCCTGAGCCA
The DNA here is from genome assembly GCA_013398275.1 of Promerops cafer. NCBI lineage: Eukaryota > Metazoa > Chordata > Aves > Passeriformes > Nectariniidae > Promerops > Promerops cafer. The sequence continues at coordinate 1,017,721 of VZSE01003938.1, read as the reverse complement.
GCTGTGCTCGTTCCTCTCCGCTGGCTGAAAATGGAGCCTTGAGTGACTGGTCAGAAATGGATGCTGGCCTGCATTTAGTCGCATCATTCCCAGTGTTTGTGTGGCTCTGTATTTGAAAGAGTTTGGATTGTGATTTATTTCCAACTAGACCTTTTTTCCCATTATTAAAAAAAAAAAAAAAAGATAAAAAAGCAAAACGCAACAAAGTCTTTCGTCAAAAGAGAGTGAAGAACAGGATTTAATATGGGGGAAAAAGAACCTTCTTATCATTTGCCCTCGTGAATGAGAGATGACATTTGAAGTTTAAAAGAAAGAGAGACTAAGTATACCAATCCCAGTATCCAAAGCTGAATCATGCAAATTCATTTCTTATAGGTGTGATTACCTAAATCCCAAGTTGTTACTGGAGAAAGCAGATTGTGAGAGACTCCACAGGTCCACAACAAATGAAGCCATTTATGACTGTGTATAATTTTATGCATATTTCAGCTGTCAAAATTCAACATGCAAAAGGAAAAGGCTCAAGGACATACAGACTATGTGTGATACTCCCTGGAGCATATTGTATTCATAAAGCTATAAATGGTTTGCATTTAGACTCACAAATGTATACAATCCAGGCTTTTTTTGTCTCTTTCATATGATGTATCTAAGCATTGAGGAGAGACTACTGAACATAAACAGTTCTTCCAGTAGAAACTCTTACATACAGCACAATTCACTGCATCCAAAATAGGTGGAGGATCTTTAAAACCTTTTTTGTGAGGGAAAGGACTAGCAAATGAGAATGATTCAGAGCATTCAGTTGCAGCAATGTTAGGAAGCCTAACATTCAACTTAGAAGAGCAGGTTAATTAAGCAAGAAAGCAAGGATGGTAAAAGCAAACATTGTTAGCAGTTTATGTAGCAGTGAAGACAAACCTCATGAACTTCACTGTTAAATTCACCAGATTGCAGTAAGGTAGGGAAAAAAGTATTTAAGAACTTCATAAAATGTGTTGACAAAATTTAAGCAATAAAGTAGTGATTCCGTCTTAGATTTAACATAGTAATACTTGACAATAAGAGAGGGAAAAATCAAAGTATTTATAGAACCAAAGAGCATATATAAAAACAGTAATATTTTTTTCAGTTTATACTTAAATTAAAAATAGCACACAGAATAGCAAGTTAATGCACTCATTTTGCAGAAATTGACGTAGATGGCAGAGCAACTTTAGAACTCACCCAAACCTTTATGAAGAAGGTGACTATCTACCTCAGGCAAGGAAATTCATTCTTTTTTCAGGTCTCATGTCAGTCCTCCCTAGTGTGATCATAGACCAGCAAAAAATACTTTCCTAATCTCACAAAAACCCTAATGCCTAGAATTTCCAGCATAAATTTTGACCAAGCATAAGCAATTTTAAGGCAGTGTCATTAATTTTTATTTTCCTTAAACCAAATTCCAAAGTTAGCTGAAACTAGCAGTTAATGTTTATGTATTTCTGATTATGAAAAAAAACCAGCCCAGTGTATAATGGGAAAATAGACAGACATTGAATAGAAATCTAGCCATTTTCATAATACAATTAGTCTTGGAAGTAGTATATAATAAATCACAGGAGAAAGTCAATGCAAGAAAGACAAATGGGCAAAAGCATACAGTATGCTTTGAAATAAATCCAGTTTTATGATATTTGTTATCTGGGGAAATGCTGCATTCTGAGGTACCAGAAAATTAATTAGAATTAATCCTTTCAGTCAGCTATAAACTACATCATGACCTTTAGCAATGGCTATAACTGATCCACACCTGAGTTTGTTTAAGCCAAAGAAAAGACTTTTGCTGACTTGAATCAGCTCTGGGCCAGGCCTCAGCTGCTTCTGGTAGAGAACAGCTCTGTGCCACAGGTGGAGGCAAACAAGGAAAGGTTAGCTCTTGATGGAACTTTCTGTAGCTGAAGCCTAGACTGAATCCCATGTTAAACTTCGTTTACAGATTTTATTTTTTGAACTAGACCTCAAGCTGCATAAATCAGTTTTTCATTCTGCAAATAGGAAACCTTGTTGCCAGAAATTAAATTGACTACAGAGTATTAGGTTTATACAGCTGGATTGGACAACTGACCAAGCATGGAACTGGAGGAACTTCACAATTTATTAATTATTTGGTTCTTTCCAATTCCAGCTTTTTACAAAAGTGTATTCCTCCCGATTCAGAGCTTCAGGATGGCAGTGTAATGTGGGATTTCTTCATAGTTTATTTTTAAAACAAATCTTTATTTTAAAAAATGAATGCTGACTTTCCTGAGGAAGAATGACTTCAGCAGTGTGGAGACTGGTTGCTTCCCCAGGTTTTGTCTATTTTTACTGAATTTCATTCTTGCTATCATATGTAATTCTTAACTAATGCTAGTTTTTGTTACTGTAACAAGAAAAATAACAGGTTTTGCTTAAAGTGATAAATAAATATTAGGCTATCAAAGAAAATGTAAGCCTTGTGGTTTTAAATTATAACTTAAGAAATTATTTTATATTTTATATATTTTTCATAGTTGCAATAAATTGCTATATATTTTTTAGCAGCAAGGACCAAATTAAAGGGAATACTTATGTAGAATTTTAAGGAAAAGAATGAAAGTCTGAGAAAAAAAAGGAAAACCCCCTTATGATTAATTATTGGCTGTATAGTGGAAGAGAAAGCAGAAGGTGCAGCTTTATATATTTCAGTGGTATAGAACATCTTGTAACAGATTTTTTTGCATGGGTAAAGGTTTGACAGCACTCTGCAGACAGCCTTTCTTATTTTTGTTCTGCAAGAAGCTGATCGTGCTGCCTTTGTAAAGTGTTTCCCATAACATCAAGGGGAGTTGTGCCTGGATAAAGATGGAATGATCGGTTATTGTGCTGGGAGATACATGGTATATTTTAAACTGAGTTCATCCTCAACACTTTTTTAAGCACAGAGTTTTTAATCTTTTGTGCTCAAGAGGTAAAATGACTGATGTAAGAGTTGCTCTGCGTAGCTGCCTTTCAAAAAGAGTCAATGTTACTTGTGAATGTTTTATGGAACTTTACTTTTTATTTCATTACGAATAAAAATGCCTTGTGGAGATTAATTTCCAGATGAATCTGAAAGTTCTGGGTGAACTTAGCAGTTACCACCAAAAAATGTCTGATTATTGAAAGAGGGCCTCATAGGTTTGGCTGTTAGTTAACCACATTTGTGGTATAATACAGCTATCCCAGGTATGTTCTAACAAGGAGAAACAAAGTGAAAAATTGAAAAAAAATCTAAGTTAAACTTTTGGTGATCTCTTTACTCTCTTCATGTGTCAATTGGACTGCAATGAATATCTCTGTGTCACTCCTGTGTGTATCTCACCTTTGGAGGTGAAGGTTTTACTTAATGAAATTGGCAACAGGGTGAAAAGTTCACTTTTGCCTTCCTAAAATTTTTAAAAATCAGTTGTTTGTGTAAAAAAGCCCGGTTAAATGAAATTGTATCCAACTTTTTACCAACTTTTTAATCTTTCATAAAATCAATTGAAGTAATTGGACTAAGTAATAATGACACATTTAATTTGAAATATTTTTAGATTGCCCATAATTGATTTCAAGACATTGACTGATTGCTGTAAAAGCTTGGATTTTTAGCAGCTGACAAGCTGATGACAAGCAATAATGGATTTTGCAATAAAGAATTTGAATTGGAGAAGGAATTTTGTCAGAAGAAAATGCATGTTTCTGTTATAAAAATGCATGACAGCGAAGATGGATGCTATATCATTGAAAACACCCTTAAAACTAAGTTTGAAACTTTTTGGTAGAAAGTATAAGGGCCTATAAATGCAACTGTTTTTTATTGGCGTATTTTTCTCAGGCTTGACTTCCATTAAACTTGCCTTTTTTGTAGCTACCTTCAACTGGTGAATTCCAGTCAGATGGGGCTTAGGCACTTGAAGAACTGTCAAATGCTGACATTCAGAGAGACTAAATCTATTTCACTTCTTTGTCTAGAAGTTCAGTTATCCTCTCAGAGGAAGATATCAGGTTAATCTAGTGCAATCTTCTTTTCACAAACTCATGATTCGTTTTGTTCCATTTTCCATTTACCTCTATATTTGAAAGCCTCTAACTGAGGCTATATAACAAAACAAATTCCATGAGAAAAATGAAGTGAAGAAATGACTTCAGATAGTACTGCATCTGCAACTGATATATAATCAGCTGTTGTAAATTCAGGCTTTTTTTAGATGTATGTCACATCTGATATGCACTTTAATGTAACAGTTTAAGGTATAACTTTAATCTTACATGTGCTACAATTGCTGTGATATACAGAACAGATAGACAAGCTGAGTCCACAGAATCACAGAACTGTTATAAATGACCTCTGGAGATCACTCAGTCCAACCCCCCTGCAAAGGCAGGGTGAACCAGAGAAGGTGACACAGGAATGCATGCAGGTGGGTTTGGAATGTCTCTAGAGAGGGGCACTCAATGACCTCCCTGGGCAGCCTATTCCAGTGGCCTGCCACCATCAATACAAAGAGGTTCTTCCTCATGTTGAGGTAGAACTCCTTGTGTTTTGGTTTATGGCCATTGATCCTCTTTGAGAAGAGGCTGGCACATCCTCTTGGCACCTGTTTTTGAGATATTTATAAGCACTGATGAGATCCTCTCTCAGTCTTCTCCTCCCCAGGCTGAACATGCCCAGCTCCCGCAGTCTCTCCTCACGAGAGAGATGCTCCAGACCCCTCCTCATCGTTGTGGCCTCTGCTGGACCATCTCCAGTAGCTCCTTGTCTCTCCTGTACCGAGGAGCTCAGACCTGGACACAGCACTCCAGGTGTGCCCTCTCCAGGGCTGAGCAGAGGGACAGGATCCCTTCCCTGACCTGCTGCCCACCCTCTTCCCGGGGCACCCCATGATCCCATTGGCTCTCCTGGCTGCAAGGACACACTGGAAGTTCAGGGTCAATTTGTCACCCACCAAGACTTGCTGGTCCTTCTCTGCAGAGCTGCTCTCCAGCAGGTCAGCCCCCAGCCTCTGCTGGTACTTGGGGCTATTCCCCAGGTGCAGGACCATACACTTGTTGAACCTCATTAGGTTTCTCTCCACCCATCTCTGCAGCCTGTGAAGATCCCACTGAATGGCAGCGCAGTTAATGATGTTCTCTTTCTCCTCTCAGTAGGTAGGATGTGAGGGGTTTTAAAGATTTTATGTTAGTTTCTGTCTCAAGCAGGTAAATCTGCTGTATAGTAACTTGTCCATCTTTACTTTTTTCACTCACACTTTCAGTGCTGATAAGAATTTTCTTATCAGTAAGTGTAGTCTTAGAATATTTGTCATACCATTGATCAGTAAATCACTCCTAATATGACTCCCATCAAGTGGCTATCAAGCAAATAGAATTAAATATGAAATAATAGGAATGTTTACAAAGATACAAATTAAGCAATCAAAAAATGCTTCACAGATTTTTAACAGTGATGCAAATCACAAGATCATTTAGGCTGAAAACACCCTGCTCTGGCTTTGGCTGGGGTGAAGTCAATTTTCTTCACAGTGGCTTGTATGTGGTTTGGATTTGTACTGAAAACAGAGCTGACAATACAGAGATGTTTTTATTATGAGCCTCTCACTTCAAGAAAGACATTTAGTTGCTGGATCATGTCCAGAGAATGGCAATGAAGCTGGTGAAAGGTCTAGAGAGTAAGTCACATGAGGAGCAGCTGAGGAAATTGGGGGTTTTCAGCTAGAGAAGAGGAGGCTCTAGGGAGACCACTGGTGTCTGTCCGTGACTCCAAGGTGACTCCACTCCTCAGTCCTTCTGGGACTTCCTTACCTTTCAGGACTGTCTCCCAAGGCACTCTGTCAACCAGGCTCCTAAACAGCCAGTCTGCTCTAAGGTATCAGTTCTGTCGACCCTAAAATTTCCTGTTTGTTGTTTCCAAAACATCCACCACACCGTCCCTCTCTGTTCCCAAACAACATGTCCAGTGGAGCATCTTCCCTAGTGGACTCCCTCACTGGCTGTATCAGGAAGTTCTCTTCCACACAGCCTGGGAAGCTCCTAGACTGCTTTTTCTCTGCTGTATTTCTGTATTTTTATCAGATGGATAGGAAATTTAAGTCCCTCATGATAACAAAGGTTAGCAATTCTGAGACTTCTCTCAGCTGCTTATAGTATAGTTCATCTGCCTGTTCATCCCATGTGGGTGGTCTGTAACAGACTCACACCAGGATATCTGCCTTGGTGGCCTTCTCCTGATTCTTACCCATAAACACTCAACCCTGTTGTCACCATCCTCAAGCACTAGACAGTGACAACACTGTCAGTTTTGTTTAAAAAATATTGATGCAGTGATTTGCTGGTTTAAAAAAAAAAAAAAAAA
>VZSE01003938.1:930381-1010973 GCA_013398275.1 Promerops cafer | reverse complement strand
AAAAAAAAAAAAAAAAAGACACTATGGCAACAAGGAAAGTGCTTTGTGGAAAAAAAAGAAAACAAAAATGAACACCAAAATTTGTCGAGGTGTAACTGTTTCAACAAGGCTTGAGAGATAGGACAGCTTCCAAGTTCCAATGGGATCCCCTCTCTACCTGCAAGGAGATAGCAAACTATGTTTGAACTAATTGAACCTTTTCATTTTGATATTTCTACGTATTGTTGTTTTGCAAAAATCAATTAGGAAGAAAATGATTTAATTCCAAGGAAAATGTAAATGCTACCCATCTGTTCTCTTCAGCACTAAGCAGTCAGGTTATACAGAGAGGGAGAGGAGGTTTTCCTCCTGTCTTGTTCTTTAAGGTAAGCTATTGAAAGTCAGTTAATGCTTAGAGTCTGCCAAAGGTACTTAAGAAACCTGTGTAGTATATGCCTTAGTTTGATGAAGAAAGTGAGCTGTAAGTGCCTTTTTTTTTTCTTCTTCTTTTGTAATTTTCTTCCCTGGTCAATACTTGATAGCTCTTGGGAAAAGAGAAGCTCTTAGATGCTAATATTCTTTAATGCCTGGTGTGTTTATTTCGGTAACAGCTGTCTTGAAATGGGTGGGATTTTTGACAGCTCAGTACACTGAGCATTGATCTACTTAAAAGGGCATAATTTGGTATTCTCAGAGATCTTTGAGGAAGTTTGTTTCTAGTTAAAATGACATTCTCCCATTTGCCATTCGATATAAGAGTAGCACCAAGTGCTGTGTACAGAGTACAAGTACATAGCTTTTTTTTATGGAGAGTGATAACCTGAAGTTCATGTACAAGTCGGAAGGCAAGGGATATATTGAAATGGGTGAGGGACCAAAAAAACCTGTTTCTTTAATGAGGGGAAGCTGTGCAATTATGCAATTCATTAGTTTGCCTGGGTGCTCTGATGCTGTTATAATTTAGGTAAGAAGACAAATGTGTGAGTGCATGTGAGTGCAGTAATGATCAATTCCTGTCTCCACTGAATTGGAACATTCCCCTATTCCCCTGAAGTCACCAATATCTATGCTGCCTGTGCCAGCACAGCACAGGTATGAAATAGGGAAACATGGAATGGTTCACAGCTGGCAGGGCCGTGGACTCGCCCCCTGCTCCCAGGTCACTCCCCCTCTCTGCAGCACCTGCCTGCTGAGCGGGCAGCCATGGGCAGCCACATGCCATCCCTCCCCAGCGAGGGAAAAAAGAGCTGCTCTTTTTTCCAAAAAAGATGGAATGGAGAAGCAGAGAACAAAAGGAAGAGAAGAGAAAGAGCTCTATTTTATTAATTCTCAGTGCAGTTTTCAAGCAGAAAGTTCAATGCAAGGAGCTGGTTGGAGCAGTCTGTCAGCATTGCAGCAGTTGTGATTGGAAACTTTCTTCCCACCTTTTGACCTACTTACTAGTGAAGATTTATGTGTCCATTCACAGCTACAATCTCATCTTGCTTTTAAAGAATAAAATGCAAGATTGCCCTCTTTACTTTTAGACATTCTTGTTATTGTCGATCAATGAAAAAGCTAAAAAAAAATGTTCTGAAATATTTGTGTATGATTAACAATTTATCAAGTTGTCTTATAGCTGCCTCTGTTTTTCACTTGCTTAAGGGTTTGCAGAACTGCCCGTAGGGCTGGAGAGGAAAGTATTAACAGTTCTTACCTTCAAAAAAACTCCACCAAAAAAGAAACCAGCTGTAGGCATTTCTTAAATCCCAAGAGTACAATTATGTGCACATATATTCTAGTTTAAGCTCAAAATGGCTATGAAACTGAAGCTCCTCCTGTTAGTTGTTTATTTTGCTGTATCTTAACTGTACTGTATGTGCAGAAGTTTTCTCAGCAGTCACATTTGGTGAGACATTACCACATTTCATAGAGGATTAATAAAGAGTTGATACATTCGACAATTACAGTATTATCAGAAAAACTCCTTGACAAAGAATGTCTCATAACCAAGTTTTAGGCTTATGATGTTTGGCTATTTGGCTCCATATTTTCAAATGTTCTTACTCCAGTTGATCAACTCCAAAATGCTACCTCTCAGTCTAGACCTGTGTCAAAAAAAGTGTGACTTCATTAATTAGAGTAAAATTCAACTTGAAGATTAAATGGACCTCTATCAATCTTAGGCTATTCAGAAATTATGTAATAACTATTCTGTTAATTCACTGAATATGCAGAAGAGTAAAGACAAGAACCAAGGTCAAGTGAAAACTGCAATGGAGCTGATTCCTCAGGGTTCAAAGGAGCTATTAAGGTAGCTCTGGTACCACACACAGAGTTTTGACTTACAACTTTTCTTTTGGATCAGTCAGATCGTGACTTAAAGATTTGGAGAGAATACCAGAAACAGAAATATTTCTTTGGAATTATTCTCACTTAAGAATTTATAGTTGTTATTCTGAACAAGTCCAGCTTCCTCTTGGTATCATTATATACGTTCTTTTGCTGTATTTATGGCTGCCCATTATTACTGAGTTCCTTCAACATGGATCTTTTCAGATCATAATTTCCTGTTAACTCTGTCTTAGCCTGGATAAAATAGTAAGCAGTCAAAAATGGTCAAAATAAGACACGTTTCCAACTTTGTCATTTGCTATTGAGGAGGCCCAGCTAAACCAGAGGGGTCACAGCACAGGATCAAAGTCTCAATGATTGTGAAAATGATTACTATGTGCATAATTCCATAGATTTAATTTAAAGATAACTAGTATTCAACAAATTGGAATTAGTCATTCCTAGAATCATAGAATGGTTAAGGCTGGAAAAGATCTTCAAGATTACCAAGTCCAATCCTCAAACTAGGACCACCACCACGTTTACCATTAAATCATGTCCATAAGTGCCATATCCACACATTTTTTGAACAGTTCCATGGATGGTGACTCTACCACTCCCCTAAATAGTCAAATCCAATGCTTTACAAACCTTTCTGTGAAGTAATTTTCCTAACATCCAATCTAAATCCTCCCTGGCACAGGTTGAGGCTGTTTCCTCTTGTCCTGTCACTTGTTGCCTGAGAGAAAAGAGCGATCCTCACCTCACTTCAACCCCCAGAGCCTCCTTTCCTCCAGACTAAACAACCTCAGTTGCTCCTCATCAGACGTGTGCTTCAGACCTTTGCCCAGTTCCACTGCCATTCTCTGGACAGGCTTCAGTGCCTCAGTGTCTTTCGTGTAGGGAGAGGCCCAAAAGTGAGAACAGTATTGAAGCTGCAGCCTCTGCAGTATAAAAATAACTGCTCCTATCCTTTGGATGGGAAAAAAAAGGAACAAAACCACAAACAAAAAAAAAAGCAAGAAGAAAAAAAATCCTTCATAATGCAGATGACCTTCTGGTCGTGTTCTTTCATGAACTCTTCTGAGCGTGGATTCAGGTCCAGTGTCTGCATTACTTTTTATGTAATTGCAACTGAAGTGATGAATGTTTCGTGTATTTTTCAGCCCATGTCTTAGATGTTATGTCAGTTTGTGTTATCATTCTGAACATTTGCTACTTTCTTTCTGCATGCAGACTCAGGAATGTTTAATTAGTTGGGATCAAAACAACAGATCTTTGACAAGCATTCAAGAGCAAATTATTGTGTAATTCCTGTGACATTTTGAAGGTTGGGAGTAAGGGAGGGGAGCAGTAAGTAGCGACAGTATTGAGCACCATAACTCATTCTCTTTGGAAACCCCATATTTATTGGTCTGTCAAGCAATTATCAGCAAGTCCAAGAGAGCAATTGAATTTACACTGATCTTAATGGTCAGTTTAATTGAATTAGGCCTTATCAGCGAGATGTATGTTAAGAAGGTTTTGGTTTACTGCAGACTAGAAGTACTGCTGAAAATTTGACCATATAAGGTTTCACAAGATGAGCAATATGGGGCTTCATACCTGAAAGAGACAACATAGAAAAAAATGGTCAAGACAAACTGTGGTTTAGTACCAAACAAGTGCTCCAGAATAGATCAGTAATGTGGTGCTGGAGATGTTCTACTCACTACTTTTTTTGTGTCTATAATTTTGATTTGGGGATATTTTTGGCTTTGTTTTGTTTTTTATGTTTTTGTTATGGTTCCTTTTTTCTTTTTTACACTCTTGGCACAGTTGTGGGACCAGTCATGGCACTAGTCAAAGAAAATCAGAATATATACTGAAGCAAGCACACATTTCCTGGATGCAAATATTATTTTCTGTTAAAGTAGTATCTTTTTCCTTCTTTAATAAGTAAGTTTGACTGAATAAGCCTTCCTAAAAACCAAATATAAATGTTAGCTCTAATTATCTTGTAGACAGGATCATTTTTACTATGGTAAAAGCACAGTAGACAATGGGAATATAAAATAAACAGGACATTCAGGCAAATGAATACAGTCAGAAGACTAGGAGAAGAAACAAAGACCAAAAATCAGGAAGGAAATTAAGTGCTCTGTATTTCCAAGGAAATACAGGAAAAAAAGTTACATGCTGAATTTTAGGGGGAAAATAATGTGCTTTTCTTGATTCAATTGTATTGGATTTACAGCTTGCTTCTCTTACCTGAGAGATGTGGGGAGCTCTGGAAAAGGAAGCCCAGCCATCAAGGCTTCCCAAGGATATATGCAGCACAGGCCCATCTTCATGAGGAGTCTGCCTTAACACTTAACTTGCCAAAGCCATTTAGTTGAAATCAAATCCTGACATAGTCTGAGAGCACTCAACAACCCTGTTCCTGGTTGCTGCTACAAGACACTGGATGGAAGAAAGCAGTGGAGGGCAGCATGTGAAGGACGGAGCGGTGCAGATTCCTTGAGGCGTGCAGAGGCCGAGGTGTTGGCTTCACTTGGAAGCTGCCCCAGATGCTTCCCTACAGTGCTGAAAGGGAAAAATAAATGCAACCGGATCCAAAGTTAAGGAAGGAAATGAGGTGCAGGAGAAGAGAGTGACAATAGGGACTGCCCTGCAGAAGTCTGGGGATCTCTGCCAGATGCGGCAACAGAAAAGCCTCACAAGAGAAAGCAGGGGCTGGAATACTTTGAGTAATTCTTACTGTATATCTTGCCTAATTATGACATTATCCAAACTCCACAGAAACATAATTTTCCAGAAAATTGTGATTACAAATCTCAGTGAAACTGCAGTTTATAAAATTATCAGAAATCATTACATCCAGCAAACAACATTTGGATCTCGAGATTTTCTGACAGTTTTCTGTAGATAAGGTTGACTTCTTCAGTAGTTCAGTACCCTGAGAAGTCTGATTGGTCATTGAGAGAGGGTTTGCATGAAGATAAGGATTTAATAATGTTTCTTTTACTTTATCACAATGCTGGCTGAAAATTGGACAAGCTTCAGTACGTTATGCTATATCTGATAATATCTTCAGTGCCTATGTGTGCAGTTTAAATTCCATATGTATAGTCTTCCAGGGCAGAAACTGCTTTTTATCTCCATTCAAGCAAGTAGTCATCATACTGCTAAAGTAACAGCAGTCCTTGAATAATTCTGAGAAACTGAGTCAGAATGCATATAATTATAATGGTGAAGTAATTTTGGAAGGAATTAGCATCTAACACATCTTTATCGCACCTTAAATTTTAGGTATATTACTCGGGGAAACATCCCTGATTCAGATTTATTTCTCATGTATCTATACATTACTTTTCAGGCAGATTACAGTGGGCAGCACAGTAATGGCTCACTGACACATAACACCTGTCATCATCCAACTTGGGGTGGATAAAAATCTTTCCAACAGATAAGTTATTTTTTTATGCTTTATTAAAACTGTGTGGCAAAACTTACACCTTTGATTTCCTTACCTAATGAGGCAGTCCTTTACTATCTCAAACAAGACATTAGATTAAATAGACACATTTGGGTTAGTCTTACATAGAATATCATCAGGTAGTCCAAGCTGTGAATGTATAAAGGAATTGAAAATGGAAAAATTACAGCCACTTGATGTAAGGAGACATATATTTTTGCCTCATTTGAGATGTTTTCAGGCCTGCAAGTATGATACAGCCATAATGATCTTTTTCTCCTCCCATATCTTCCTGTTTGGAAAAAAAGTCAAAATACTATTTCAACTAGTAACTCTTAAGAAAACCCTTTTAAAAGCTGTGTGATTGCTTGGTAGGCTATTATGACTCGATAGCACTGGCAAGAAAAAGGGTGAGACAGAAGTACAAAAATGGGGAGCAGGTTGATGAAAAATTTGTGGGTCAAAAATATATACACACCCATTCCAAACCTTGAAATATAAGTACACATTAAAATCCTGTATACCTACACACACACACACAATCTATATATATATTTGAAGTATATAAAGCTGTGAGAAAATATAGGATAATACAGAATAACTTTCTGTGTCTACATTTATAGGAAAATAAAGGGACATGCTCTGAATGTTCAGCAAGGCTTCTTGAGCCCAGCACAAATGAATATCTATGAATATCCATAACATGGCACTAAATAGAGCAGATGTTGACTTCAGATCTTGAAGCAAAATCAATTTCTAGTGAAGTTTTGCCTTTGACCTCAGCAAAATCAGGATTTTGCCTGTTGTTTTATGAAATTATTCTTTCTGAAAGCCTTTTTGGTTTTGTTTGAGGCTTTTTAAAATTTATTTTTCGTTATTTTCTTCCCCTCTAGCTCTTCTTTTTCTAATCCCAGATTATCAAATATCATTCCAATGAGGAAAACATGTATCGCTCTGCATAAAGCTCACTGAGTAGTAACAGCTCTCAGCTGCAGAAGAGCATAGCAGGTTTCCTCATAGAAGGCTCCTTCTCAACAAACAGTTTGTAAGGACTATTTATATTCTGTGTATAAACTCTGGGTTTTTTTGGTCTTTCAAAAACATGAAAGTATCTCTCTTGTGTTCCAAATTATTTAGGCAGACAAAGATAAACAAGGTCTCTGCTGTGATACCAAACCACCCACATGGCATTTACTTTTCATTGGCTGAATTCCCAGCTTCTGATTCCTCAGTGGATATATAGCACAGCTGCTCCATACAACACTCTCCTTCCCCATGTCAACCCCTTTTGGTAGTTGTGGATATAGAAGCTTCAGCAACGTGGGAAGAAGGAAGGCACTGTGGTGGGCAAGGTGAGAAGCTGGTGAAGTCATTCGGGTAGGGTAGGAGGGATGGTCCTTGAGAGCTCCGGGCAATCCTCCCAGGCCCTGAGGTGGCTGGGTGTTGGAGAATGAGAGCTGGTGTCCCTAAGATATGACTCTCCATAGAAACTTGGCACTAGTGGCTTCTGCAGGGCTCCCTCCTCAGCCTTGTGCTCTTTAACATCTTCATGAATGACTTGGACGCAGACTGGAAGGGACACTGAGCAAGTTTGCAGGTGATACAAAACTGGCAGGAGCTGCTGACTCCCTCCAAGGCAGGGAGGCCCTGCAGAGAGACAAATGAGAGGCCTGGGCAGTCACCAACCATGTGAAATTCAACAGGGGAAAATGCTGGATTCTGCAGCTGGGATGGGGCAACCCTGGATGTATGGACAGACTGGGGAATGAGAGGCTGGAAAGCAGCACCAGGGAAAGGGACCTGGGGGTCCTGGCTGATGGAAAGTTGAATGTGAGCCAGCAGTGCCCTGGCAGCCAGGAGGGACATCCCTGTCCTGGGGGCAGCAGGCCCAGCATGGGCAGCCGGGCAAGGGAGGGGATTGTCCTGCTCTGCTCTGCTCTGCTCTGGGGCAGCCTCACCTCGAGTGCTGGGGACAGTTTTGGGCACCAGGATATAAAAAAGACATGGAACTGTTTGAGAGCATCCAAAAGCGGGCAGTGAGGATGGTGAAGGTCCTTGAGGGGAAGCTGTGTGAGGAGTGACTGAGGGCACTTTCTCTGTTCAGCCTGGAGAAGAGGATACTGAGGTGAGATGTCATTGCAGTTACAACTTCCTCGTGAGGGGAAGAGGAGGGGCAGGCCCTGATCTCTGCTCTGTGGTGACAGTGACAGGACCCAAGGGAATGGCCTGAAGCTGTGTCAGGGAGGTTTAGGTTGGATATCTGGAAAAGATTCTTTACACAGAGGGTGGCTGGGCACTGGAACAGGCTCCCCAGGTGCTGCTGGTCACAGCACCAAGCCTGACAGAGTTCAAAGAGCATTTGGACAATGCTGTCAAGCACATGGTGTGATTCTTGGGGCTTTCCCGTGCAGGGCCAGGAGTTGGACTGAATGAATCTTGTGGGTCCCTTGCAACTCAGAACATTCTGTGATTCTAGGAGTCCCATATCAAGGGTGAGTCTGTGGGGAAGCTAAGCTGTGGGGTATGATTTTAGACTTGTCTCACCAGATGAGGAACATTTCACGCATGACATGAAGGGTTGTGTGCGACGGAGTAGTTTTATACTCCTTTTGGATGTGATTAAAAAGAAAGTTGTGGACTCTCTTGCTATTAGTCCAGGTAGAGTTACAATCTGTAAGCAATCTTTAAAAATAAATTACCTCATTTCACAGAAAGCACTTAAGTTTTGAATAGCAATAATTTTGTCTAGGTTTAAGGGTACCTAAACAAGTGCTTGGACATTTAGAGGTATTTTTGCTCACATCACCCACAGGAGGAGTCATAATACCCCTCCTGTGGAGCTTAGGGAAAAAACAAGAACAGGAATGATTTTGATAAATGCCAAACAAACATAAAAGATGAAAAATAACTGTTTCTATTGAATTAGTAATTTGTCAAGGTCTCTGCCACATGAGGCCTATCCTTACAAGGCTGTGGGGCAGACGTACAGAGGAGAGATGGCGGCAACTGCCCTTTGCAGTGCATGCCTGCCCTACTGCAGAGTGCTAGAATACAATTAGGAAATCAAGCAGTGTTCTCTGGCTCATGCTAAAGTCATCTATGCTCTCTAACCACTATTTTGTTGTTACTTATTAATTTACATAACCGAGTGTGTTTGCTGTTTTTTTACTGTCTTTTATTTCTCGTTTGCTTTTCATGTGTATGTCACATTTGTCAAATTTTTAAGGTCTTGGGAACAGACATTGTGGTCATGTCTTTCTAGACTGTCTGTTTCTCCAAGTTATGGTTGCAACAGAGGTTTCCCTCTTATCAGAGTTACAATGAGTAAATAGCTATATTGTGGAGATATTTACAGCAACCCTATTTCTAATTCCTTGTTAGCTTTACCGTGTTATGCTAGAGCTTGCTAGCATATACATGTTCAGTCATGCACAGTTTCTGCTGAATTTTCTTTTGAATAACAGGAGAAAGAGAAAGAAAACATGTGACCTGTTTTGCTCAAAAAGGAGGCTTGAAACAGAGTTTCTGAGCCTTCCAGAAGTGTGGCAATTCCGTACTCTGGTGTGAGCTGTGCTTAGCTCTGCTGTAGGCATCGAAGCATTCCCCATGCTGTAAATGGCAAGGACAACATGCCTAGATGCTCTGTCATCTTGTGCATTCAATTAAAATGTTTCAGCTGTTGTCTTCCCACAACTGACACAGTAGTTCTAGAGGTTTAATCTAACAAGTTTAATTGAAAATTACTTTCAAGTAACCTTCTAGACTGTTGTCATAGAAGATGGTAAGTCTTGATTCAGTGTACAACCCTGAATAGGACATGAAATGACCTTAAGTTTCAGTTGAATGGATTGTTACAGTGAATGAAGAGATGATGTTTCTTTGGATTACAAATACAAAGCTTTAGCTTTTGTTAGGAGACTGGTGTACAGGTTCTGATAATTTGTTTTAAATTGGGTCTGATGTCAAAGGAATACTAATTCATATTATTTTTTTAATACAGATTCCAGGGTGTATCTATTTACCCTGCCTACAACATGCACTTTTGTTTAGCTATTAAATCACCAGACTTTAGAGATATTCATAGTGTTTAAATATGTGCCACACTGTCCTGGAATGAAGTGGTCCTCTGCATTTCCTATCTCCACATCTCCTGCCTCTTTGCTGTCATGGTTTTATGTGGCTATGTCTGACAGACCACAGCTTTACTGTGCTCTACAGCCCGCTTGAAATTCTGGTGTAAATTGTCCCTTGATCCATGCTTTGCCCATTGCTTTCTCTCCACAAATGTTTTAGACTATCCTATTAACTCCTAAAAGAAATTTCTAGTTAATTCTGATATAGTCTCTAAACTGGGATTAGAAGAGATTTACAGGAGAATAGCAGTTAATAACGTAATAATCAGGTTACCTGGAATAATCAGGACAAAAAGAGGAAGGTTCTTTTGTCCTTACCATCCTCCCAACTTATTAAAATAAGAAAAAAAAAAATTAAATCAATAAACAAACAAACCCCAAAGAATCCTTCCACACACTTCCAGCAAGCATGGTTGTTGAAAGACAGATTATGTTGAAATTGGTTGTGGTTAATATGTGTTATCCTTCCTGTCTTTTAGTTTACAAAAGAAGAAACAGGAGGGGAAGGAAATCGTACCTTTTCTACTTTATAAGCTGACTAGAGCTAGGGAAGAATATACTGCAGATGCATATATACTGTTATATTTGAAAGACATACAAGCTGGTTTTAGGGAAAGGATACACAAAAAAAGAGACTGCATTGAAAAGCAGTTCCTGCTTGGTGAAGTAGGTAGCCTTTTTTTCTTATGGACTTTAAGCTTATTTGAATAGGATTGTAAAAGCAGGAAGCATAATCTCTCTCTCAGACAGGCGAAGGCTGTACTCCAGTGTTCAAACAAAAAGCAGACAGAAATATAAGTGCTTCCAAGGTGTTGCTACCTTGCCCTGCATCCCCGGAGTGCTGCTGCCCTGTTTCTGCAGCTTGCCCTCCAGAAATCCTGGGCGAACGAGGAGGGCCGCTACTGCTGGGGAAACTAAGATTACTGATTAGGAGAGAACATAATCAGGTAGATTGAGCCTGTGGAGGGAGAAACCATTGCAGCGAGGAGGGAGGGAGCGCAGCACACGCTGCCTGTGCACCTTGGGAGAGTACCTCGCTGCTGTTTAAGAAAACAAAATTGGCTGTAATTCTCCCGTCGGCTTCTGAGAAGGGGCTGCTCTTTTTGTGCCTGTGAAACTGGAGGGTGATTGCAGGCGTGCCTTACCTGCACCTGGCAATGAGTCTCCCTCCAGGTTTCTGCTACTTTGGAGAATGTGTTAGAGAGAAGTACCCACGGGGAAATCCACTGACCGCTTCCCCACGAAGGTAGCAAGACACCGCAGTGCCGGCAATGCTTGGGGATGCCTCGGGTGAGTACCGGCTGTAAATGAATACAAGGAGTATTCAGAAGAGTGCAGAGCAGCAGGAACGCGACCCTAAAGACGGCATTTAGGTCAGTCGGCTGCCTCCCGGGATTCTGGGGCTGCTGGGCGCTGCCTGCTGCGCACAGGGGCTCGGGGAAGTTCCTCTGCCACGGCTCCGAAGTTAAGGGCGAGTGGGGCTCGGGGGAGGCGACTGACCCCGACCCCGCCGGAGCATCCGCTCCGTTCTGCCAGATATCCGTGCCTTGCATAACTTTTATTTTTAAATCTGGTCCAAACCTGGCTGGAGAGTATCAACAGGGTGTTATTAAAGAAAGGAAAACAAACTTTTGTATGTAGTAAGTCTCTGATTAGGCTAAACAGATTTATATTTTTTTCCCCGCCGGTGGGAGGGAAAAGTGCAATGTACTCAATGACAATACAGGAGGGTTGGCACAGTTATGGGTAATAGATGTTAGCTGATCAAAGAGGATTTAATTGTTTTGCTAAATTAGCTTCTAATTATAAAGACAGTAGAAAGACACAAAGTTTACTGCAAACAAATTTGGACATGGTCAAATGAACTACTCAACTGATGATATAGAAATAGCTTGGAAACTGGGCCATCGGGTGAAAACAACCTTGCATTCAGTCTAGGATAATTGCATGGACATGTCTACAGAGGATTGCTACTGAAAAGTAGTTAAAGTAACTTCATAACTTTCAAGACTTTTGAAAATAGATCTTGTGAGAATATTTGGCTGTATATATGTAATATAATGCTCCACTTGAGTGAAAAAAATTAATCCAATTTTCTGTTATAAATAGGTAGCTTGATGCATTGTAACAAATTTTATTCTATTTTTTCCTACTAAAAATGAAGGGACAAATATGTATTTTCTCTGAAGCAAACAATATTCTTTATGTCTCATGCAGGAAAAAACAGATTTTTGTAATGGTTCAAAGTTGAAATATCTTCAGGGTATTTCAAAATTAATTTTGATTTCTATTTCTGTTTTGCATCCTTTCCTAACTTGAAGGCACAAAATAATGGTTGCTCCATTATAAGAATGCATAGCATTTTCATACTGTCTGTTTTTATAAATCTTTTTTTATTGGGGTGATTAAAATACCATTTCCTGTTATTAAATAGCTTTAATTAATCTTGTCTCTTAAAGAAAAAAAAAAACTTTTGTTTTTATTTCTATTTCAACATTTGTGCTTTATGCGCATAAGACACATTTCTGTGGAAACTACAGAGGCCAGTTAATGGTTTATGAGTTCAAGCTGAGCTGAATATAGCTAAGCTCTGTCTAGCTTGACATTTCATCAAAAGCTTTGTTGATTTGCAATGTTTACAGACCTATTTATTGAACCTTCACAGCTTGAACTATGCCACCGAGCTTGTTGACGTTGCTGAGTTTATCTCTTGGTACTTTCCCAGTCTCAGAAGAAAAGTTTAGAGCAAATGAGTTATAACAAACTTGTCACAGTTCATAAAATATGCAGTTAGGACAATTAAGTTGATCTTCTTGCTCATTGATCATGATACATTAGAGAAATCTGAGTAGGCAAACACAATCTCATCTGAGTAGGTGAGTGTGTGTTCTTTTCCTTTATACTAAGATTTGACTGTAACCTCTTAAGAGCTTTAAGAAATAGCTCATAAAAGAACAAGTATTTTCTGTCCATGAGAGTACTTGTATTTCAAAATGAAATCTGGCTGTTTTGCAGCATGAAATAACGTGTTTATTGTTCTTCCATATAGATCTTATTTTGTGAGGAGTAATATATCAAATGAGCAAACAGCAAATTGAATCAGGGGCTCATAAATACCATAAAAATAATTCAGCTTTTAACAGCGAGAGCATCCCATTCTCTGTGCTTCTCTTCAGAACATCCTGTCTGCACAACCTCTATTTTTAGCCAATAAGATATATCTTGCCATGTAATCTACTACTGTTCCTGGATCAACAGTGCACATTATCATTGTTTCAGACACTTCTCTGTGTAACTTGGACAGAAATAGATCAAAGGTAATGCGGCTGCCTGGCGTCTCAGAAAAAGCAACAGAAAGCTATGCACTATTTATTCAACAACAGTGAAATGGAAGGCTTGAGAAGTTATGGATTGGTTTTTACTTTTCTTTTTTGGCTGCATGGGAAGTATTTTTCCCGTGTGAATATTTCCATAGCTGCCACTAACTAGGTTGACATAGTTGTTTGTTCTCCTTTTAGAACTCTGGGTATGCGACCAGTTATAAACGTCCAAAAGGGAAACTGGATATTAAAAAAGAAGAGAATTTTTCCATGTAGTTGGATGGACTTTGATTAGGCTCTTGGTTCTTTTTCAACAATGAATGCAAAAAGACTTTGTTTTCAAATAAAAAGTAATTTCTTATTGATTTTTGAATGCAAATAGTATTCTATAGTTTCAATAAGTTAAAAAAGGAAATGTAGAAACATGCTTGGGGGAATATTTGCTTTGCATAACTACTGCTGTGCTATGTAGCCTTCTGGGTAGACTTACTAGGCTCAAATATCTAGGCAATAGAGAGCAATAAGCTCTTTCAGCCAGCAAGTCCAAGCAAGACATCAGCATTGATATCTTGTTTCCTGAACTGCAGGTGCATTAGTAGATTAGGCTCCTAACCTGAATAATTGAATTGGGAAGGTGAGAAAAGCCCCCATATATTTATTAGAATATTTGTATGAATAAGTTCAAGGTGTTTCCATCTGATTGAAACATGCTTGTGTAAGTAGTTACAGAAAATACCAATCAGCCCTTATAGTCACATACAAGTCCTTAACTCCGTGGAAAATGAAACATACTTTGTAGAGAGCATTTAAATTAGTGCAAATTCTTCATTAGACATTCTAAAATTGATTGTGTGCTGTGTGCATGTGAGGGTCAGTCGGGAGAATCTACAGAAATCCAGAACTGCATGAAATATCTAAAAGTATTTGAATATATGTTGTAGGATAGTATCTTTTATAATGACATTTCTTATTTACTTTCTATTTGTCAGGCTGCTCTATTCTTATACCATTTGTCAGCCTGACTTGTGGATTTTATTTAATTTTTTTTCAGAGTAGCAGCATCTTTTGGGCTATTTTCATTTCCATGTAAGAATTCACCAAGCAGAAAGTCAAGCACATCCTCTAAGTGTTGCCTGAGCTGACTCTTGTACAGTACATTGGCCACTGTTGTCTATGTAAAAAGGTTCTTAGTTTGAGACTTGTTAGACTGTAGGACCAGTCTTTCCTACCTGAAATTGTCTTGTGATCACACTGGAAAATATTGGTATTAAGGGCAATATTAAATTCCCAGTAAAATATCCAACACTCTTCTGTACAAATGTACTGTTAAGCATCCATGTATATCATATGTGGAACATTGAACACCATAAGTCTTAAATCTAGATAGACTTGAGAGGTAATTTAAAAGGCCAAAAAAAAAAAAAAGGAATTTCTACATTACTTTACTTTTATTAAGCCAACCTTAAGCAATTGGTCTTTAAATTATCATAAATGTATAATTCTCAAATGCACTGTTCAGCTTTGCTCACAACTCATTCCTGGGTTTTTAAGGTACTTGATGTGTCCAACAGATGGAGAGTATCCGTTTGAATACTCATCACAGGAGTAACTGTTCCTACCAAATAAAAGAGAATTTGCTGTAAGCATTACAAGATGTGTTTTACTCTGGTTTAATAGCAAAATATAGTGATGAGAGATGCAAGCAGAGTTTCAGGAGAAAATATTGTGTGCTTTGAAGTCTAAATGTCGTGTAGAGAGTAGTATGTCCGTTCCAAGAAGAAAATTTTAAAGAAAACACTGTATGGCATGTTAGAAAGCATCAGTTCAGATAGTCATGTCATAAAGACAAGCACAGTCAGTGCAGAGCTTGGGTGAAAGGCTGTTGTATCACTACTGAACCATATTCTTCCAGATTATGATGGAAAGGTCAAACTATCACTTTATAATTGAAAAGTAAGAGTTAAGGATATACGTCAGTACTTGTTTTCTTCCTTTTGAATTTTTTTATATATACAGAAACATATTTAAGAAATCCACTTCCATTTTAAAAAAGAACTGTACTTTCATGGATGTATTTAGGGGAAGATAAAGAGTGATGCTGATAGTGGACAATGACTTTAGTCTTAGTCAAGGGAAATAAAGGCACTTTCTTCAATCTTTTATTTCTTGCAGATAAAACTTAATCAGCCTAACAGAATCAGTGGAGTATTGTCTGCCTTTTTCAGAGGAAGTTATGGGATAAGGGAGAGTAAGTGAGATTTTTGAGGCAAATGTGCAATGAAATTATCAAAATAAATAACTGGAGTTTGATTTTTTTCAACTTTCTCCATGTTATAGACAGCACAGAAAGGACAAGAAACCTCAAAACTAAACCAATAGTTTCTCTAACTTTTTTGACAGAGATAACTATATTCAGTCAATTTACCATCATGCCAGTTTTATACCATTGTAGTGAATAAAGTACAAGTTCTGTTTTGTGCAGTATTTGAAATATAAACACTTCAGGCAAAGGCTTCTTTTGTACTGTGTAGATCAGGTGACATCAAGCTCCCTAAGTGCTAGTAGGGAGTGAAAACATTATGAAGAATACAATATACAATTTGAAAAAGAATTGCTTCTTGAAATCCTGCTTCAGGTCAACAGATAATGATAGAATGGACTATGAAAGCTTGACTGTAATAGGTAAAATGAGTATATCAACCAAGACAACTTGGTTGTGAATCTGCTGCTCACTAGCCCAAGCATTTTTTTGATATTAAGATTCATTTATCTGCTTAACGAGATAATTTTTAGGAAGCTTATTTTCCATTTGATCATTATCTTTTGCTAACCTTTGTCATGTATGCCCTTAAGTGAAGACTTTCTACTCCTTTAAAACTTTCTGCTTGTAGACTTTACATAACTGTGCTATATTAATGTCATGGGTTTGAGATGTTTATTTTTTTGCAGTTCTATGAGCCATGGCTGGTGAAAGATCTCTTGAACTTCAAGAAGAGACTTTATTCCAAGATATAGTTTAGAAGTATGCTATTCATTAAAAAAAAAGTATCTTTTTTTTTTTTTTTTTTTTTAAACCAGGTCTGGAAAAACCTGTTGATTTTGAGTACACAAACATAAAGTCTTTCTGTTCATTCAGGATTTTGTTCTGACAAGATAGTACTAGGTCACAGGACACTATGTTTAGAGACAGGTTTCAGAGTTAATCTCTGCATTTATAATATCAGATAGTTTTGTTTATCTTTTTTTATACATGTGTCTGGACTGAAACAAACTAACAGGAAAAGATCTGTACATCAGTGAAGAGGTCAAAGCCCATGCCTGTTAGGATTTTTTTTTTTTCCCCAATCTGGGGGTGTCCAAAGATATTCAGAAATGAAGTAAAATGCTCCTTGGTAGAATTAATTGTGTTCTGACTAAGACTGAAGGCGCTCGCATATTTCAGGAAGAGGGTCTATATTTGCTTGATGAAGTGTTTGATTGATGAAGTGTTGCCTGTAGAGAGGAGTATCAGTAATTAGTGGAGGTAGAATAGACCCCCTTGGCCCTGATCACTGATGACTTGCATCCATGGGTAGAATTCCTGTCTTTTTGAATTATTCAGATAATTCAGATACTTTGCTTTTACTATTTGCCTATGCACAACATATTGCATATTCACTGGCTCTTCTAGATTCAAAGTTTTAAGCAAAAATATTAATATGATTAATTCCTAGTTAAAGTAGTCTGTCTGGTGCCCCTAATCAGACTCCCCTGACATTTTCTTCAGCCCAGGACTCAGGCAGGCTCCAGCAGCTGCTCGGAACAGCTGTAAATCGGATCATCATGTCTGTGGCTGGTCCAGCTTTTCCTTCTCTTCCCTGTCCTCCCCCTGTCCCTTTCCTCAACAAGGGTCTGCACTGAGTGGGCAGTGATGTCTGAGGATGCTCCTCCATTGCTGGCCAGTTACAGCTGCCTGCATCTCTCCAGTCTGTGGTTTGGGACTTTGCTGCCTGGCACGACTGAGCTGGAGGGGTGAGAGTGGCTGTGGCAGACTAAGAACTGCTCAGAAGTTCCTTGGAGTCATTTGAGTATAACTCTTCCACTGTTGGCCACAAAGCTTGATGATCCTCTCATATTCTCTAGGAACAAAAATTTTGTATTAGTATGGGGAGAAAACAACTTACTTTATCCTTCACCTTCTGAAAGGGGAAACTAAATCTTGGTTATAATTCTCAGAATCTTTTGAGTCAGCTTGCTCAGTTCTCAGAGCATTGAAGACTTTGAAGCAATATCTAGTTACTTTATTTCTTGTGGCTTTTCCTTTGCCTACAGGGTTGATTTTTCTGAGCAGTGAGTTCCCTAACTTAGTGGAGTCATATTTTATCATCTTGATGAAATTTCCACAATCTTAGAGAGCTTCGCTGCATACTTAATTCAAACCTTGTTAGTGTGCTGCATTGCACTTAGATCTATGAGTGTCAGCAGAGGTCTGTGATGAAAGGAGATCCAAGGAACAGTGTTCTCAAAGATGTCATTGAGATTGCTGTGGGGTATGTTTGCAGTAGAGTGACAATACAGTCCTTTTATATTTTAATTCTTAACTATTTATGAAGTTCAGATAGCAAAATTTTGTAGCATTTTGTACTGGAGCAATGTAACTTGAAATACAATCCAGGGAAAGTCTGAGCAAGTTCTTCAGGGTCAAACAACTGAAGTTGTCTAGATTTCTAGCTTGTTTTCTCTTTCAAATAGATTTACACAATTGATTCTCATTTTTTGCCTCATAGCAAAAGGAAACACGGAGAGAAATGCCATTTGTGGTAAACATCCTCTTGAGATTATTTGAATTATTAAAATACTTGTCAATACTAATCCTTCAAAAGTAGAAAGCTTCATCTCGCTTTAACAACACAGTAGATGTTCTGGTGATCTGAAGTGAGAGCTGTCAAGTCATCAGGTGTATTTTACAGAAGCAGTTAGGAGTACTTTAAAAAATGGTAAAATATTTTTTGGCTATATGTAATATTTTCCCATCATTATTTGGAAATTAATAAAAATAATTTAATGAAAGATTTAAGAAGAAAAATTGATAAAATTTAGTTTTAGTAGCGTGGCAGAATTGTGTTATAAATGTGGATACACAGCACACCATCAGAAAATGATGCCTCCTCTCAAATCAGATCTCCTGAGACCCCCCAGGGATGCAGTCTCTGCTTTTGGACACAGATGTACTGGAGTTCATCCAGAGCAGGGCTGCCTGAGGCTTGGGTGCTGGAGAATATGGCATGGAGGAGCTGGGGTTATTCACCCTTCAGAATAAGGATGAGAGGGATTGGCATCTACAACTCCCTGGCCAGAGGTTTGCAGAGAAAAGAGAGGCTTCTCAGAGGGGAACAGCAATAGGACAAGAAGCAAAAAGGATGTGGGTTGGAAAGAGGGAAATCCAGGTCTGGTATAATGAAAACTTGTCCTCAGTTGCTGGTCACTGGAATGGATTGTACAGAGCCACTGTGGGATCTCCATAGCTGGAGATGGTCAAAACCCAGTTGAACACAGCACTGAAAAATGTGCCCTTGCTGACCCTCCCGTGGTGATGGAACTTGGACTTTGGGAGGTCCCTGCCAGACTCAGCTGTTCTGTAGTTCTACCTACAGTGCTTATATTGAGACTTTAACGTTGCACAGAACTCTTTAAATGACACTTTGTTTTGGTTTTGCTTTTTTTCTTTTATGAATGCAGATTCTTAGAAACAGAACTGTCTTTTTAGGTATCAGCTGTATTCCTGGACTGAATGAAGAAAATTATGATAGAAAAATCACAGAAAATTAAATTTGAATATTCCTGACTAAATCTTTTTATGATAGTGTAATGATTGTTGTTTATGATAGTGTAATGATTGCTAATTGGTTTGTTTGCTTGTTTATTTTTTTAAAGAAGTCAATGACATTTACATTAATGACAAATTTTGAAGCAAACTTTTTAGAGCTGTTGAAAAGTGGAGAAATAGTTATGAATTATTTTTCAAATTCCATGGTTGCCTACTATGGCCACTTTGCGCAGGTAGCAAATCTAAATTTCATCAGAGTTTATATAACAGAGGACTGAGTATGTGGAGGTGTGTAGTAAATCTTTATGTGCAGGGTCAGACATCGTTAATCTGTTTTATGTTGAACCTTGGATGCTTAATCCAGATCAGTATCCTGAGCAGAGCAAAATGCAAACATTTTTGTAAGAAACATGCTTTGAAAGATATCTGTGACTAAAGTCTTCATCTTTTAGTTTCTTAGCAGCTGCTCCTTAGCCTACCTAATTGCAGTATAATGTCTTTTTGCTGCACCAGATGCTAAAGGGATAACATTTTTTGTTCTTGGATAGCTATGCAGTCTCTGTTTGGAATTCTGTTTTGTGATTATGTTGGTGTCAGGCTATGGCACAAGCAAACCTCAGGTACTGGTTTCTGATTTTCAAATTTTCAAAGTTTCAAATCAACTTCCTCAAGAAATAAAAAATAAAAGATGTCTAATTGACAGAATTGTAAGCCACCTAATTTATAAGTATTTTGTTTTTTATTCTAAGAGTAGGAATAATTATGTCCCATTATTACCAGTGTTTGCTAAAATGCACGAGCTTGTTTCCTTTCCTGTTTATTAGTCTTTATTACACTGTTCTTTCTATGTGCTTGAGTAGACCTGTGTAGTGGTCTAATTTGTTATGTTGTGTGGAACAAGGGCTTTATGAGAAGTGAGCAATCTGTCTTTATGCCTAATTGCAGGGGCAGTCATCACTTATGGAGGCTACAATCTAATTGTGAGATTCTTCAGTAATTTATGCCAGGATCTTATTTAAAAGAAAAAAAAGAAAAAAAAAAAAAGAAAAATAGTTTAGAGAGCTGTTGTACTTTCAGGCAATGCAGATTTACTGCTGTTTAGGAAGTAAGAAGGCTTCTTCCTTTCATACATGATTGTTCTGAATGCTCTGTTTGGGAACAAAGTAACATCAAAGAGCAGCTCACTTGAAAAGCATGAAAGCAATCCTTAAAAAGAAAATGAAAAACTAATTTCTACTGAATGGAATTCTTAAATTAATAACCACCTGCTATTAAAATAGTATCAGTAGATATCATTTTGGCCATCTAATTATTTTATAACTTATTACATAGATCATGCAAAGTGTAATTTATTATTAGTTGTATTGCTTTCTTTGGTGGAGAAAGAGCGCATTAGAATAATTTGTAATTAGAATATCACTGTATTACAAGGAAAAAAACCCCATTACTACTGAACTTTTTTGTCTGTTCCCTGATAGGCTAATTTGGTGCTATCAGCCTCAATATTACATAGAATTTTAACTCATTCCTGTAACCCTAAAGCTTTCAAAGGGCACCATGTATTTCTGCAAAATGTTGTGGGTTTTTTTAGTGTTTTCTTTTAAAATACTTGCTTACTAAAGTGAATGTGTGTTTTTGGGGGTTGTTTTTGAGACTAGTGGGTCCTAAAAGCATACTGAACGTTTACAGAATATACTTTCTGGCAGTGGAGAAGAAGAGGGTAAAAAAGGCAAGGAATGAGCAAGTGAACAAGATAAATAGATCTGGTAATGCATTTTTTGGGGGGGGAAATATCTCTCTGGAAAGATAGAAACTTCTCATAACTTTTAAAACAAAAAATTTCAATATGCCTCATGTTTTACCTTTCTTGTGACCAGTAAAATGGTTTAATTATCATTTCTCCCCATGAAGTGACTAGCCTACAGTTAAATGCTATGAATAGTCTTCATCCTTCACGACTGAGAATTCCCACCTGCTATTAGTAACTGTCAGCATGCATGATTGTTTCTGCTCTGAAAGTCTTGGTAGAGTTCCTCATTAATTAGTTTGTGTACAAACATGACTACCTCTGCCAGTGGGAATAATGAGAAGCCATTAAAGGTAAAGCCAGAGAAAATCTGACTAAAGTAGATGAATCTTCATTACAGTCTCGCCATATGACCTTTATCAACATCTCAAGCTTCATTACACACACAAGGTTGTTGTGTCAGATTGGTGGTGATAGTTTCAAATGCTCATTTTTTAGTTATATGGCTATGCAGATCATTTTATTCCTCTTGGATTTTGCTTTTCACCAGAATTTATTCTATGTGTTTTAAAAGTTCTTTGCATGAACAAGGAGTGAGAACTAACACTGATACATAAATGTGGGTGATAATGTGCACATAATCTTTCTAAATTCCAAGTGGACAAATAATGTAATAACAAATGGAATTTTTTTTATAATCAGTTTTTAAATTTTAAATGTACCACGCCTTTTCATTACGTGGACTCTAAGAGACATTCGCCTTGGTGCAATAAAAAAGAGAAAGAAAACCATTTCCTTCAGGACGTGTAAACAGTGTGACCCAGGCAAGTGTCAATGTAATGTCATGGTTGTTATGTTGGTATTTCCTTCAAGTAATAGGTGTCCATCATTGCTATTTGAAAGGTTACCTCGATAACCCCAAGGAGACGTTGTCTGGTAGGTTTTGGCTGACCTGTATTAAGCTGTAAGGGTCACCAAGAAATTGGATTCTGCTCAGACCTGAGAGTGCCTGTTCCTATGTGATTTTTCCAAAAGTCATTTTCACCCAGATTGCGAGACAGGTGATTTCTGTACCAGGTCACCTGAAAAGTCTTGGTTTCTGGATGTTTTTAGCTTATCAGCATAGCATGTTTTGTTTCACTGGTGGTAGTCGTCAAGTAATTATTTTAACTGAGTTTTTCCTGTATCTGAGGTGAAGACCTGAGTATCAGCACTCCTCATTTGATCTTTCTTTGGAACTGGACCTATGGTTCCTGGTCCTATGAGATCCACTTTTGTTGACCACAGAGTTACCTCCCACTTCTCTGTCCTTGTGTGGTAGTTTGCAGCCTGATACCTGCGGCTTCCAGTGACCTGCCCACATGTATTCTGAGCTTATTCTTTTGTTTATCTCCATTGCAATAGTACTTGTATTACTCTGAGGTTCACATAAGTGCTTGTCCTAGTTAACTGCAGTGTTGGAATAAGGAAGTAGCTCAGAATAAATCCCAGACAGATTGAGGCAGAGGAACTATGTCTGGGAATTTCCAGGTTGGTTCAAATCCCTAAAGTCAGGTGTCCTCAGGTCCTGTTCACTTAGGGAGTGGGGTGGCAATTCACACCAAAGCAAAGGATCTATTAAAAAGAATGGATGATACTGGGGTGGGTAAGAAGTTCTTGTTTTGTTTCGTGGGTTTTATTTCTTTATTTTTCTATTTATTTTTAAGGTTGGGGAGTGTGTTCTTTTGTGTGGTTGGTTTTTTTTGTACGCAACTGGAAGGGAAAGAGGAATACTAGAATGTATCAGGAGGACTCTGCTCCTTTCTTCTCTGGGAGGGTTGGCAGATTGCCGCTTCTGAGTGGCAGTGAAATTCTGAGCATTGCTGAGCTGACATCCCTGGTTCCTTGAGGCTGAGATTCAGACACCCCTGGACTGGTTAACTTCTGAAAGAAGCAACCAAAATGTGTGGGTAAGGAGGCTCCCGATGTTCTGGAGAAGTAACTGCAACACGGTGGTCACAGAACGGGTCATACTGTCCTCTGTTAGGATTGCAGCAGGGCTGTGCATGCTGCATGATGACATCCAGCAGTGCTGTGACCCAAGCTGCAGGGATGCCACACTCTGCTGAACCTGGCAGTGCGAGTGTCAGAGCATGCAAAGAAGATTAGAGCCCCACAGGTTCTTGCCAGGTTATTTGTGCTTGTGGTCAGGAAGAGCCCAGTGATCTGGGATCACAAACACTCTTTCTTTCATTTTAGAGCAAGAGTTTGTAGTTGTTTCTAGAAAAAGCTAATGGGCGATATTTAGTGGGAAACTCTTCTGTTAAACTCAATAGCTGTACATAATTCCTTTTGTTATTCTCTTCAATGGTTTCTTGTCATTCCAGTATTAGACAAGCTGGTATGATTGGTCCTCAGTCAAATCTCCCTGTAAGAATTATGTGTTTCAGTATATGCAGAGTTGTTCAGAAGTGCCATGAGAAGCTCAGTAAAAGCATCCTACTCTTCACAGCAGAGTTCTGCCATCATGCTCTCATCAAGCTTTAAGCATCAGTTCCTTACTGGGAACAAGTAATTAAACATACTTTAATTTTATCTTGTTGTTGGGCTCTTTTTTTGTTGTAGTTGGTTTGTTTGGGTGTTTTTTTTTTTTTTTTTTTTTTGCTTATGTGGACTCTGTAAAGAAGAGCTATGAAGAGCTTGTCTTTTGCTGGACTGGTTATTTCTTTAACTGAAGGCTTAGTTGCAATGTATAAAAATTTATAATTCCATTAATAACCAGCCATTTTATTTTAACATCTCAAATTATAATGACTTATCTATTGAATTGGATCAATTTACATTCAAATGCATTTCCATTCTACAGTTGTATTCATCTGCATTATATTAGAAGCTTCATTCTGTCAAGGAACCTTTTTAGTGTTTGAAGAAATAACTATTAAAATGGGTTAGCAACTTTTCAGTGACATCTTCAGGAAGTGTTAACTCATGGATTCTTTTTCTCAAATTGTTATTTCATTAGGAAAAACTGTTAAGGTCTCTTATTTTTGTTATTTTCAAAATACCAATATTGTCTGGGCTTTTCTCCCTTTGGATTTTGGATCATCTTAGTAAATAGTGTCTTAGATTCACCAATTTAAAAAAAATCAATTTAAAAAACCAAAAAAAAAAAGTTGCAGCCTACATTTTGCCCTAATTTGGGAAGAAAAAAGAGCACTTACAAATTCCATAATATGGGAAACTAGATTTTCTTTCCTACCTAACTGATAGCAATTTACGTGTGTTCCTCTGTCTTTTTCCAGTTGTGAACACAAGTTTCCTGCTTCTTGCTTTTCTGTCAACAGTTACCCTTATTGCTTTTGTTTGCTTAGAAATGCCCCTACTCTAATAGTTTGATTCTTCAAAGATGTTGTGAAATAATATTAAAAGATACGATATGAAGGCCTTGTAAGAAGTTGGTGTTTGCTGATTAGATTGCTCAAGAGGTATCTGGTTAATATGCATAGGTTGATGCATGAGTGGCAGAGCTTCTGAGCTTGACCATAAGGAGTTAAGAATGTGAAGCACTTTTGTGCAGATTGCAAATTGGCTGTTGCTAATTCTCCTGTCTTCACCAGTTGATGTAGTATCGGTTAGCAAATATAGGTTTTAATGCTGCTTTTAATATTCATGATTCTTAATTGTCTTTGTTAATTGAGAAGAAACACTCTGGTGCACAATGCTTGACAGGTAAGAATTATGATCTGCTGCTTGTGTTGGCAGTTGTCCAGAGAAAAGTAGGTTACTAATACACAGGTATGTGTGTCTTACCCACAGATTTGTTCTTTTGACAGTGAATTTCCCTGCTTTTGATAGATCATCTGAGTAAAGGAACAGCTGATGCTTACAGGCAGAACATCTGAATAACCTGTTTTGAGGAATCAGTTTGCAGGTTCATTTACAACAGAGAGCAGGCACAGAAGAGAGATGGTTTTAGGAATTTAATAATTATAATATTGTAGAAATCATTGAGACTGCAACACTGCAGTTTTATTTGTAGTGAAATTATCTGGTGAAATTTTTTTTTTTTTCCAAATATGTCAGATTTGATTTGAATATGTTTGTCTTTTTTCTTATATACTTTCTTTATGATGTTATATAATTGGCTTTGTTTGGAATATTCTTACAACAATTAAACTATATTAATTTATACATTTCCAAAGGCCATTTTTTTTTACTTTCAAACAGCTAGAACTATTGCTTTAAATAAGTACTAGAGGTGACTCTAAAGACTATGAAAGAGATAATCTAACATAAAAACACATGCAAAAAAAGAAAAAACAGAAACACCTGAGGTTCAGCTGGAAAAGTGACTTGGAGGTGCTCACTAAAACTAATTTGATTTAAGTTTGTGTTTGCTTTTGAAAAAGACTTAAGAGTTGGCTTATTTAAATGCTTTCCAAAATTTTGGCTTAGCTCAATAATGCTAAAAATTCAAGGAAACGAGTCATATACCAGGTCTGGTAAAGTATGATTGATGCTTTCTATAAGAAATGCTTCTAAATGAGGCTTTCAGTCATTTACATTCAAAGGATGGATTCTTAACTGGAAAAGGTGGTCATTCTTTGTTCCGCTAGGAACAGGAATGGCTTGATTTTTAAATGTTAATTAAAATTAAAACCTTAATTTTTCATGAGAGCTGTAAAATAAATTGGACTGGAAGCGGCTTACACAGAAAATGAGACTTATCAGTTAATTTTATTGTCTAAGATCTGGCATCTTGGCTGATGCCAAAGTGAGTCTCACTTAAAATTTCACTTTTGCTTTTGTCTGGGTTAGCCTGTTGAAATTACAGCAGCATTGTGTGGCATGAGCTGCTCTGTACCAGATGGACTTCAGAGAGATAATGGAAGCAATATTGCTCCCAGCTTGGCAAGTGTTGCATGGACTAAGCTGCCCAGCTGTACACTGTGGGCTTCTGTGGAGGATATTGGAGTAGGACTCTCGTGCTTTGTAGGGTTCATGGATTGTTGCTGGGAGAGAGAGTAAAAGCTTCCTTCTCCCCCCCTGCACAGCAACTTTTTGTAAGATACAGATAGCCATGTTGCTGGCTGGGACTGCCTCTTCAGCTGATGTTTTGTTGTTGTAGCACTTTACACTTTCATGGTTGTGCAACAATTCTAGTGTATTCTCAAATCAGAACAGTTAAAAGCATCCAGAATGAAGGATTGTTTTGGCAAATAAACTTAGAATAAGAGACTCTGGTTAATAAAGATGAGTGGGAGCTGGAAGTAATGCTTCCCCACAGACTCTCTAAATGTAACTGTGCTCAGATTGCTGGTAGCAGTAGCCCAGTTATTAAGGGGCTACCTGTTCACCAGTGCTAGAAGAGCATTTGGAAGGATTTGGGTTTGTGGCTGCTCCTTCTGACATATCCGTGACTGCATCTGCAGCACAACACAGCTGATCTGGAGATCCTGTCTAAGGGGAGTGGTGGGGGGAAGTTGGTTTAAGACATGATATTATGAATTTACTAGGGATAAAATACAGGAAGGCTGGAGGGCTGAACAATAGTTACAAGCCCGGAACTAGATAAAAGTGTTAGTTTCTTATGGTTAGAGTATTTTTAGTTTTTGTTGCAGGACTGAATACATTTCTTTGTCGAAGCTCACCTGTTATGTTAGTGATCATGCAGTGTGAAGTTATATATCAGCCTAGGGAGATTATGGTTGTACTTCCAGTGGAAGATTGCCCTGTGTATGTAGAAATATCAGACTGCTAGCTCTACAGCATATGTATTCTCAGCTGGTTACAGTGTTTTAGATCATCAGTAATTGAAAATATGTGACTGCTACAGAAATAGGATATCAAGGGCATCACAGTATCTGGCTTACTTGGAAACACTTCAACCTTTGAAAATTGGCCTGGTCTTCACCACCTTGAGAATTTCTGTGTATCCTGACTTTTTCCTAAATCAGTGTTTATTTCCAGTGCCAGAATAATGAATACCTACATAACAAAAAGCCCCAGCATCCTTCATGGAGTTGTTGTCTGAAATCTGCTGAACTTTTCCTCTTTATTTAGGGAAGGGAGAAATTACTGCTAAGTAATGTACTGAGAATTCAGATGTTCTGGTTCATAGATATAATCTGATTGTTTCTGATGGAGGCGTTTTCCTTCTTATAATTTTTTTCTTCTTTTTTTATTTTTTTTTGTTTTGATTTGGTTTTTTTTTTTGTTTGTTTGTTTGTTTAATATATTGGCAAAGGTTTTTATATTAATACTATTTTCTGTGAGATTACAAATCAGAGATGATTTTTTTTCTGTTACACCACTTAGGAGTTGAAAACTGTTGAAACCAGCTCAAAATTTCTATCAGTGAGTCAGATAGGCCGTGACTATTTCAACTAAACCTTTTCTTTAGGGTACACGTTTATAACAGTGCTTGGTGTTGGCTGTGTGTTGATACACTGTGTAACAATGTGTGATACATTTGGAAATAGCTTATTAGAGATACTTCTTCACTTTATATTTATTGTAACTGAAAGGCAGTGATACCTGAAGGGGCATATTCTTTGATGTGGTAGTGAGCATATAGTTTAAATTGTGAGATAAGTTTTACAATACCATTTAAAAATTGTCCTTAGTTTCTCAAGGATTCTTTGAATCCCCTTAATACCTTCAATATGTTCAAATTTGTATATTAATCATCTGATTAGGCTGAAATTATTGTGGCTTTTTTAACACTCGCTGCTTCTGTGAGCTTTGCATTGATGTAAAAGAATTGTGAAATCAGGAGTTACCTTAGCAGCAACCAAGAGGTGACATTTCTCCCAAAATATGAAAGTAAAGTCTTATTAGTAATCTGCTATCTCTTTCATCACTGCAACTCCGTGTCTTGGCGAGATGTGATGACTCAGGGTTATTATAGTTGTCAGTTCAGTACTAGAGCAGAACAGCTTCAAAAATGTCCTATTAACCTATCTCATAACCCAGTGCCAAAACACTTTCATCATCTAGTCTATTCCAAAACGTTAATACAGCTAAAGATTTATTGTTTTATTACTCAGTGCACAAAAGTCAAATGACTTCCTTGGTGTCAAAATAAATTTCCCAGAAATCATTGCCCAAATCACCTCTTCCTGTTTCTGTGCCTCCGACTAACTAGAGTTTCTAACCAGTCTGATTTTGGAAGGGTCCTGTGCCTTTTTATATCCAGTAGCCTTTCTCTGGTCAATATTTTTTTTTTTTTTACTCTAATGACATATTAAAAGTTTGATGATTTCCCATGGGTCTCTTTTGGTAATCATTATTATGTGTTTCTATAATTTCTGTAATACAATAATATTAAAAAGAAGTAGAACTATTATTTCTTCTTTTCCTACAGGTAAATTAATATAAAAGTTAGAAAATTTAGTTAATGCTCGGTTGTCAGCAAATAAATAAAAAAAAAAAAAAATGTGTTGAGGCATAAAGAAATTCCTGTTTGTAACTTGTGGTTGCTCATTCACTTGAAAGTAAAGACAGACCACCTTATACTAATTATAAAACAGTCATAAATGTAGAACACAGATAAGTAATAAGATACTGCAGAAGGTGGTTAGATTTAAAGGTGACCTTAAATGGTCAGGTAGAATAGGCAGATTGTTTTATTTGGATACCAATTGCTTTTGTCTTCTCACTCTGCCTCCAAACACGGGGTGATTAGGAGCATGCATATAGAAGAAATTTCAACACTGATTTAATAAATTTAGCATTACTTATACACTACTGTGCCTCTAGTTTGAGATGGAATTGCATTACTAAAATATTGTATTGTGAACTGATACTACAACATCTGTTACTGCTGTTCACAACACATTTAGAGTCAAGATAGAAATTACTCTTTGTTTTCTAAAAGCAAAAATAGTTAACTATGTATACTTTATAATGATTCATTGACTTAAAAAAATTCCATATGGAATGTTGGTATTTTTCTTATGTAAGCAGTAATGCTTCTGAATGCATGTATTTTTTTAAGGTGTTTGAATCACATTAGGATGCATTAATTAGAATGAATAGGAAATATTTTCTTTCCAGTAGAGACTACTGGATACACGTTTTATGAAATGGCATGAATTAAGAAATTCAGAGTGGGGAAATCCCCTAAAAGACTACACATAAGAATTTGGATATAGCAGTGGTCAGAATTTTTACCTCATAAAAAGTCGTTACAATTTGTATTTTGTTCATTTCTTATAATGACAGAGCTAAGGATTTCTGGAGCTTTATTTTATAACTGAGAGGGAGCTCTACTTTGTGCAGATTTCCTGGTAGCTCACCCAGCTTCACTTACCAACTTTGCCTCATCTGAACCATGGTCTCATACCTCAGCTTTGTCTGGCCAATTGGGAATATTATCTCCTAGGGAAAAAAAAAAAAAATATTTTCTCAGTCAGAGAAAATATTTCTCTTGTCCAAAGCTGAAGAATCTCATGAGAGACAAGGCTGGCTGAGGTTCAGGTGCCTGCCCAGAAGAATTCAGAGGACAGTCTTGATGGCCCTGTCCTCAAGCACAGAATTACCTTCTTGTAATAGAAATGCTGTCAAAACCATCTAGCCCTAGAGCATTTCTGTAAGTGAGTAAATGGTTGTGTTCTGACATGCAAACATCAAAACTGTGGGCTTAGGTTTCTAATTGGCTCCAGACAGGGATCACAGTGAATCTGCAATTAAACACAAGCTGTCAGTGCAGTCCTGTAGGTTGAAAGCGTAATCCCCGTTTGTACAGGCGGGGAAATTGTCAGAAGAGGCTGGGAGATGGCTGCTGCTGTGAATAACAGGGATGAGGGAAATCACCCATCATCTGCTCTGCCAGTACATCTCGTCCTGGTCGTCGGTCAGGCTGGCGCAGAGCACACGCTGCCTGTCAGGTTTCCAAGGGATGT
Organism: Promerops cafer; assembly: GCA_013398275.1. Lineage (NCBI taxonomy): Eukaryota > Metazoa > Chordata > Aves > Passeriformes > Nectariniidae > Promerops > Promerops cafer. The sequence continues at coordinate 981,333 of VZSE01003938.1, read as the reverse complement.
TAGAGAAGGCAGGAGGCAAAAATAACAAACTGAAGAAACTTCAGACGAGGTCCCTGGTTACCTTCATTTCAGTGTGGGAGAGGCTCTAGATAGTTCATACAACACAGAGGGAGATTCTGAACAATAATTGGATTTTTCCCCTTAAGAAGTTAAGCATAAAAGGCAGGACAGGAATTAAGTTTAAACATTGGATATGTAAAAGATTTTTATTTTATTATGCAACAAAAAAGATAATAACCACTGAAAAAATAATTAAGAATTGTTTTAAATGTTTTACCTTTATTAACTGTTAATTTATTAACAACAATTTTCTGAATGTTATATTTTACCCAAGCATGAATTATTTGGCTCATTTGGTGGATAAGTTGTTGAAACCCAATGACCTGTGTGCAGGTTGTATTAAGTGATCAAGTGGTCACATCTGGCTTAAAGCTCTCAGTCTACTTAATGAGTGAATTACATAATTATACTGACAGTTGAATGTTGGCTCTTTTGAGAAGAACTGTTAATGTTTTGGATGGAAGGTAGCAACCCACCTTCTCATCTGTGTTTCACCCTTCTTTAACGTGACTTCAATACCGTATATTAACTTTAATACTGCTCCTTGTGCCATTGGTTGACGCATATTACCACATTTGTGTCTGATTCTAGTTCCTTTTCTTATATTGATAAGTACACTTTCACCTTGGTTGATTGTATGGATTTCCAATTTTTATGTTGATGTTTGCAAAACAGTGCTAGTCAAGGCAACAGTTTCTAGACTGTGACTACTTCAGGCTGATTACTTTTTCTTGCTTAGTTTCAAGTGTCCAAAGTTCTGCATCTAAGACATCTGAGCCATTTCACAGAATATTGTGATGAATTTATTTATATTTTTATGACCTCCCTTACCCTTGGTGACAAAAAGTCTTCCCAGTCAAGTTCCAGCACTCCCTGAGAAAAGGTAGTGCTCTGCTCAGTAAAGATTTGTTAGTACTCACCAGTGATTTGGGCTGCAGGAGTCAGGCTGTGCTTTCCTTGTCACTTCTTTGTAGCAGCAGGCACTGCTGTGGTGCTGTCTTTAGGTAGAAAATGAAGATTTCTCCCACAAACCCCTCAGCTGCAGTCCATGTGATGGGAGGAGTGACAGCTGTTTTGGTGAAAAACACATGAGGTAAGATGCAAGTGGGAGCTGGTGACTGCTGAGAAATGAAAAGTGTATTGGGCAAAGGAGATGACCAAAGCACAGCCTTTCCTTTCCAGACAAGCAGGCTCCTGCAGTGAAAACACAGACATAGGAATTGCTGTTCGCTTTTGACACAGCTTAGCTTTTTCATGTCTTAATACTAAATCCTGCTTCATGTGACCTTTATAACACATATCTATCAATGGTTTGAATTTCAATTAGCAGAAGAGAACTGCTGCTTTAAAATAGCAAATCAGAAGTTACAATAAACATCAGTCAGTGTCAGGGGTGCCTGTATTTTATTAGCCATACAGGGAGTGGCTGAGGGCACTTTCTCTGTTCAGCCTGGAGGAGACTGAGGGGAGACCTCACTGCAGTCACAACTTCCTCGTGAGGGGAAGAGGAGGGACAGGCCCTGATCTCTGCTCTGCGTTACAGTGACAGGACCCGAGGGAATGGCCTGAAGCTGTGTCAGGAGAGTTTAGGTTGCATATCAGGAGAAAAGAGTCTTCACCTAGAGGATGGTTGGGCACTGGACCAGGCTACCCAGGACAGTGGTCGCAGCACAAAACCTGGCAGAGCTCAAGAAGCGTTTGGACAATGCTCTCAGGCACCTAGTGTGACTCTTGGGTTTGTGCTGTTCAGGGCCAGGAGTTGAGCTCAATGATCTCTGTGGGTCCCTCCCAATGCAGAATATTCCATGATTATGTGATTGCCATGTAATATCTGTTCTGCATGTTCTGGTGGTTGCATGATTTGGTAGTGCCAGTGTGGGGAGGAGTGGTGGATTCTGTCAGTTCCCTAAAACAAGAAGGTGTTGGTTACCTCTGACCCTGAGGTAGCAAGGGAAGAAAGGAAATGTAGCAGGAAATGGTGTGAGACATGAGAAGACTTTATATATGTTGAAGTGGAGGAAGCTGGAGCTTTTTTTCATATTATCTACTTTATTTCTTTATCAGGAAAGCCAATGGGCAGTCAGAGGGGTGAGGTATGTGTATTGCCTGGCTGTACATTACCTCTGGTTGGAAAAATCACTTATACACCAGAAAATGAACTTTAAACATGGATCAATTAGCTGTGTTTATTGGCTCTTTTAGAAGAATAGTTGACATTATTCAGCAGCATGTACTGAAAGAATAAGTTACTTATAAATAAATACTTCCTTTAATATTGGTTTAGGTCTTGTAATTACCTGTGAAAGAGTCAGGCAGTGTGACCAAGCCTAAGTCTTTTGTATTTATTTGGTTTACACCTAGTGCTAGATTTGACAGCTTTTGCTTCCAAGATACTCATTGTGAGTTGTTTTGTGGGAAGAAAACTTATCTCCTAGTTTTCCAGCCCTGCACAGCCACTTCAGCTTTCCCAAGTTACCTTAAGTAGTAGCTTTGATGCTCTTTAAAAATAATTTATGTGCTAAGTTTGCTTTTATAGCTCCTAAAATTCCATGTATATTATCGTATTTGTGCCATTTATCATCAAGAATATTGTGTGAATGTGCCAGTTTTGCTGAGTTCAGATCAGTGGTTTGTTGTTGTGGGGTCTGGGTGTGTCAGTTCTGGATTTTTGTGTTTGATCAAATTTATGAAGATGCTGCTAACTACATAGATATGGACTGATGCAGTTTCTGATCCCTTCACTATTGCCATATCTTTCTCTGAAGGTAAGAGTGTATGTAAAGTGGAATTTCTGCCTGACTTAGGAGTCTGAGGGTGAAAAATATGGAGGATCAATTAATAATGCAAGTATTCCAGGGTAGCAACAAACATCTTGCTTAAATCCACCTTGATTGTGAAAACCATAAGAATGTGTGCTGTATTTCAGTAGTCTCTTCCCCTTTCCATCCTTACTTTCTGTCTTAAATTACAAGAGGAAAATGGAGTGATGCCACTTTCCTCAATAATTTTTACCTACATTTCATATGAATTGATGCGGGTTAGCAATTTGACTGTAAACATAACCCATCTACAAAGTTCCTTAGCTTTATCTCTTTGTATTTATGATAAAGCTGTAGCTGGGAATAAAAGTCATTGTTTTAGTGTCTTGTCAGTCATTTACGTATGGCATTGCAACCAAATTCTAGTACTTATATTATTCAAATTATCTGTGCTCTTTTATCCTTGATGACTCTGAACAGATTAAATGAACTTTAAGGATTTATTTTTAAAATGGAAGCAGACCTAAAGTCACTGAACGTGCATGTACATGCAAATATTAATACTCTATAATGTCAGCAGTTTATACTTGTAAATGTTAGATGCATGCTGAATATCCTATGTTAAATTTTATTACATCATTTAGAATAAGAAATTGCTAGAATATAACCAAGATTATTTCCTGCCTTCAAATGTTCTGTGGCTTTTTTGGCAGGAGTTATGGGTGTTAACCTTAACTGCCTGGCAAAAAATTCTGCTGTGGTAACTGTACTGTCTGTTTAAATTTTCTCCATAGGATTTTACCCAAGTTTCTCATATCTTTGTAGAATTATAACATTGTTGGCCCAGAATAAAGTTCAGTCCCAATGGGGTCTACATTGTAGTGGTGGGTGAGAGAACTCTTTATCAGATTACTTTGAAGAATTTGTGATTGAGAAGGCTGTATAAATATAAGCTGTTGGTACCAAAAATAAATCAGTAATTAGAACTGACAGGAGTGAGGCAAAGCCATGTGAAATTCAAAATTTAATTTGATACATGAATATTTTAAGGCAAATTTGAACATGTGCTTACTTTGGATGGCATTAGCTCTGGGCAGCAATTTGTTGTTGTGGTAGAGGAGAAGAAGGGTTTATTAGGAGATGTCAAGACCATTTTTGCTTAAAATATTCCTGCACTTTCCGCTGTACACCACTGAAGAGTATGATATAGGTTGCTTTATACAAAATTATATATTGAAATTGACCCAATTTTCCTGGAACAAGATTAAGGAGAGCTTTGGTTTACTTTTGTTTAAAAAGTGTATAACAATTTATTAGGAAATTTCTGTTGTTTGTGCTGGATATTTCAAGCTGACAAGGATGCAGGGGAAGAACTGAGCTAGTGCCACTGTAGCTCCAAAGGAGGCTTTGTGGGCTGCTGTTGGCACAGCAGCTTCCTAGTCCTTGCCCTAAATGCATCGACTGCTTCTGTGCCAGCCACACAGAATGCTACTTATTCATCTGATTTACTGTGGTGTGTTATGCTTACATTACCTAAAAATGTATTTAGCATGTGCCAAAACTCCATCAATTGCATTGTAGCATGTCTTGGGATGGGGGAGTAATTTAGCCACAAACTGAACCTACTTTTCTTTTTGCTTTAAATTCGATTATCTGTTCAAATTGGGTATTTTGTTTTTATTTTTAGCAGGCAATTGTGAATGGCAGCTGTTTACTGTGAGAACATCAGGGTATTTCAGGAAATCTTTAAAGAAAGAAAATGAGCTGTTTAATCATAGACCTTTTTGTTTGCCAACAGTAGCTATTAGCTTAAGGCATAATTTTGTGTGGGGACAGGTAGGGAAGCTAAGCTGGTTTTCTAAGCTGAGTAGGTTAGGTTTTTTTTGGTTTTTTTTTTCTGGAATGAGTTTATAGAAACATAAGTAGATGCATTTTGTGTGTAACTGGCAAGCTGTTCATTGTGAGATTTTAAAATGATATGATTTCTATTATCTGTGCTTGATTTCATTAATGGCATGGGTTTGAGTAGGCAAAATCATGCCTGTTTAAAATGGAATTTTTCTTCTTTTGTGGGTTACTTGATAAAGAACTTCTTTGTGGTGGATGCCCCATCTGTAGAAACACTCAAGGTCAGGTTGGATGGGGCTCTAAGCAACCTGATCTAGTTGGAGATGTCTTTTTTTATTGCTTGGGCATTGGATTAGATGACCTTGAAGGGTCCCTTAAACTGTGCTGTGATTCCAGCAATGATTCCCAGCCATGTAAGGAGCAACACTGCAGATCTCTGTTGCAGATTGGATAACCTGTATTCTCCTTCATCCTTTGCAATGCATTCATAGTACTTACAGAGATCTGGATTTGGAATCAGATTGATGTTCAAGATGAAAACATTCCTTTCCTGTCTTTAATACAGGTGCTGCTTCTGCCTTCAGGTGTGACAGTTAATGCTTTTGTGTCTCCCTTCTTTTAACCAAGCATACATCTTTTCATTCTGCTTCTCATTTCTGCTTTATTACAAGAATTCAGGCTCAACACACACAGTATAAACTGTATCCAACCCTGTGTGTGCAACCTGCCAAGGTGTTAACTGCAGCTGATCATTTTGATGTACAGTAACACACAGCATGTCATATCTAGAGTTAAGAGTTGGGGATGCATTACATGTGTGCTCAATACAGCACTTCTGGTAAAACACAGATCTAGAAATGCATTCTGTGAGCGGCAGGTAGGAAAAGCTCACTGAAAAGAGTGAGACAGCCATGCTTAGAATGAGAAGAACAAGGACAAGTAGATATCCTTGGCTCATTTATTATAGAAGTTCTTCAGTAATTTTGAAAAGAAGCAGTGGATTGTACCAATTCTCTCATCTGTGGGAATGGTTATACATGATGTGTTAAAATATAAGGTACAGTATAGGAGCTCCCAAACTCTACTTTACATTCAGGAATTATATAAATTTATATATTGCAGATATCTAGAAAAAGGGATTATTTTGTATCAGAAGAAAGAATTAGAAATCAAAATGTCCTGAAATCTAGAGGCAGTAGCTAATAGTTGCTTCAGAGCTGAAGACTCTTGGCTTAGCCTTAACAGAGTTCTCTGGTGTCTGAAAAGTGGAAATATTGAAGAAATTTATCAAGAGAATGCAAACATGTTTAAAAAGCAGGTAAACGCCTCTATTTGGGATTTCAGGCAGGCAAGACTCCCATATTACCCAAATCTTATGACAGGTGGTTGCTTAGCTTCCGGTGAAAGCTTCAGCAGTGGGTCCTACTCCTATTGTATGACTTACATGGGATTCTGTTTTGCATACCAGAGAGACATCCTTCTCCTGCATGTCCCACGGAGGTAGTGTAGAAGGCCACAGTGCAAAAAAGTTGATTACAAAGATTTGACAAAAGGTTCTCACTCTCAAGCTGATGCAAACCTGTTGTACAGCTGAGCGACGTCGGGGCTCCTCACGAGGTCTGTGGGAGCAGCCACAGGCAGACTGATGTGGAGAGCAGATACCTGCCGTGTGCTGCCTAAAGGGAGCTGACACCTGTACCAGATTTGCTGGAAGACTGGCCTGACTTGCAGACCATGTAGAGAGGAAATCAAGATGTTGTAGGAATAATCCATCTTGGAAGAAGCTGTTGCTGTCTCCCATGAAATTGCTGTGTGTGCAGCTGCCCGTGATGTATTTCACTGTGCAAGGGCTATCGGAGCCATCATTCACTATTGTGCTGACACATCTGTATTTGGAAGTCTGCAATGTCTCAACTCACTTGGACTTCAAACATCATAGAATTGTCCAGCTTGAAATGATTTGGGTTTTTTTCACTTGCTTGTCTTTGCCATTTCTCTTCCCTGTTTTTAGTGGAAATTCTTGTAAGGATAAGGATATTACATTTGAACATAAGGCAAATGACCATTTTGAGCACTGGATTGGTGCTGTGCCCTGCTATTTTAACCAGCTCTTAATTGCAGACAAGGTAGTGTAAAGAAAATGTGCAGGTACATGGTTTAGTGGTGGACCTGTCAGTGTTAGGTTAGTGGTTGGGCTCAATGATCTTAAAGGTCTTTTCCAACCTGAACAGTTTTGTGATTCTGTAACATTATTAAAATAGTTATTTTAATAATTAACATTAACATAAAATAATTCTATTACTTTATGTGAGAATCATTCTGGGTTAGACCTCTGTCAAGTTAACCTTTTAGGAAAAAAGCTATAGAGTAAATTAAACCCAAAAGAATATAAACATGCAGACATATAATGGAAAAAATCCCAAATGTTTGAATCCAGCAAAAGAAATGGCAGTGAGCTTTTCCTTTGAAAATAATCTGCTTGTTAGGAGGAGCAATTTGTAGTCTCCAAGAAGATAGTAAAATCCAAATTCTAATTCCAAAGAAAGGAAATGCAAGGGTTCAGACACTGCTGCTTATGCTTGAAAACAGGCTTGACTTTATATAGCTGGTTTTAATGAATCTCTCCCTGCAGGCACCCTACCATTGTGGCTTAAGAGCTAAGCAAATGTGTCACCTTTGCTGCTGCAGTCTTTTATTTGTCACAAAACCCAACAGTTAGTCTAATGCAAGATAAGTAACTATTTCTAAAATAGTTTACATGCCATGTAAATACTGTTTAAAAAACTTTTTTTCTGAAGGGTTACTGTATCATAAAGCATTGGCACAATTGGCTTAGTCCCCTGGCACAGGCAAGGATGTGTTTTGACCTGTCTTTCCACAAGCAGATTATAAATGGTGCTTTGCTTCTGGTGAAAATTAGCATTTTCATTGCTGAAACCCTGATGGTGAAAAAAAGAAATTGTTCACTGTTTACACTGATATTAAAAATATAGGATGTGAAACAATCCTGGGAACCAAGGCAGAACTATCTCCTGAAGCTGTCATAATTTCAGTTCCTTTTGCATCAGAAGACAAAGTAAAAGTATCTGTGAACACCTTGATCAATAATTCCTTTTTTTCTGGCTACAAAAAGAATTAAGCTGTTTTTACCAGTGCTTCTTGTCAATATTTTTGCAGTTTACAGTGTCAATTAGCATTAAATCCACCCCCATGTCTCTAGAATATGATTGGCATACTTAAAGGTAAACATTTATTGGCCTTTTTAAATCCTAAATATGTTGCTACATGCAGAAAGAAGTTTCTCCTAGAGGGAATAATGGATTCTGTGAATGACAGTTTGAGAAGAGAAGGCTACTACACAGCAGAAGTGACTTCTCTTAGCAAAAATGCATTTACACAGAGCAATCAAAAGCTTTGACTTTCCTGAATAACATGGTAGTAATTTACTGTCTAACAGATTTATTTGTAGGGAAAATGTGTGGGAAATCATGGCCAGTGATTTTTATTTTTTAAATGAATAAAACCAGAACATCTACTAAATGAAGGCTTCTAAATCTTTGACAATGTTCTTCCTTGAAAGTCCCTACATGAATCAACACTAAGTAATTGACACACCTTCAGGTAAGGCATCAAGACTTCTGCTTATAAATCAAATACTTTCTCTCCCAAAATTAAGATGAATATTGAAAATCAAAGGAAATTATATTTCCTTTGGAGCTGAAAACTCCATATGGAGTTTTTGATATCATGATCTTATTTCCCACACTTATTTGCAGCAGCATGAGTAAATTTTTGTGGAAGCATACTGCTGGGAAGTCTAGTAGAGTGTCTTGGCCCATACCTGACCCTGTGAAATAAAACTGAGTGTTTAAAAATGCTTATTCATCATGTAAAAGCTTTTGAAATTTGGCCTTTCCAACTAACAAGTCTCTAATTCTATGGGACCTTCACTATGCCTAATTGCAAGACAGGTCAGTGTAGGTACTACAGACAGTCAATTATTTAGGACACCTTAGTGCTGCTTATGCTTTTAATGAGTTTCCTCAGGTGGACTCCTGTAGCCTTAAAAGACTACATTGACTATAAGCAAGGTTTCTGCAATTTATTTTAAATATACTTTAACAGAAATATATTTTCTTGGGGTTTTGGGTTGGATTTTGGCCTTTGTTCTTCCCCATCAGTTTAAAACAAATTAGCCAAATTTTGAAAAATAAAAACTATTTTTCTTTGAAGATACCCAGTTAGAAGTGAAAGCTGTACTTTAACCTTGTCCTTTCTCTTTCCAGCTTGCTGGTGGCTTTTCACATTTGAGTCTTTCTGTGCATGATACTTGTTTAAATTGAATTGTTGGTTTATAGACTATCTTCAAATTTTTTAGAGGTCTTATTTGAAGTTACTGATAGAGCAATAAAAGTAGAAATTTATGCCACATATTACGGAATAAGGTCATAATTTTTGCTCAGTGTTGAACTTTTTTGGTGTGTTATTACAGCCATAGTGAGACTAGACAAGCAAATTGAGTTGATAAAATGAAGGTGTTCAAATGGCAGTTGTTCACTGCCCAAATCTGCTGTTCGTCCTGGCAATGCTTATTCTGGTTTCCTTGCTGATAGCAGCTGATCCATCTCCTGTATGTCTTCTCACCTTGCAAATTGTTGCTTACACATAAGGTTTGAAACTGTGGTATGGCTTTTCTTTGTTTTGTTTTTTTGTTGTTGTTGTTGGAATTGGTTTTGGTTTTTTTGTTAAATGTTTGCCAAATGAAATTTTAAGCGGCTGTATAAGATAGAGACTACACAATCCCTTTTGAAGTATTTTCATATTCAAAAGAACAATTTAAACCCATTTGGAGAAGAGACCAAGCACCAGGATTTATGTGGGAATGTCACAAGTGACAAGCCTTCCCTAATGAATTGCTTCAAAAGAAAAGTACCACCTGTCTGACATTATTCCAGACTTAATTACCCTGTATCACTTCTGACAACTGCTGAAAAAACAGACTGATGTTTCTGACCTCTAATTTGAAGAGATCTTTCCATCTTGATGTTGTTTTAATCAAATAGCACAAGGTCGCAGCATTGCCAAGCCGCAACTGCCAGTCAAGAGGATTGCATTCTGCATGACAGCTCCAGATTCTCTTCATCTATTTTGTTGCTTTCACTCCCATTAAGAATTGTTACAATATTAGTCTTTACTTTTATATTATCTCTTAAAGAGAAATTAGTATAACCTTTTAGTAAGCATACATGCGAACCACCACCAGGTTTTGTTCCTTTTAGACATGCAAAGTAAACGACAAACAACTAATTTTCTTCCAAAACTTTCTGCATCTGTGAGAGTGATAAGGAAATAGCAAATTATCTGGAAAGAGCCCTAATTGCTTGGTATTTTACCTAATTTTTGAACAGAATTTTTTCTGTTCATTATTTTAACTTTTTTTTTTTCTTTAGACCCTTTACTACTATTTGAAGTTCTTTTTTAACAGACTTGAAAAATATCTCTCACCCTGGAATATTTAATATAGAAGTACAAATGTTCTGTGGTGAACTGAATAATTAATTGTGTCTAACTATATTTGAGATGATTGGAAAGGAGTATATGCATCTCTATGGCAACTTTATCTTCTGTAAAGACTCTCCTTAATGTGAAAATTCAAGAAAATCTATGCTTGAATAGTTGAGGTTAAATTAGGAAGATACTCTGAATGTAAAATCTATTATTTATCGTGAGACATCTGGTATTTCTTGTAGAAATGAGCATGAAATTATCTCAAACTTGTGGTGTCAACAAGTAGGAAATGCTACATTTGATGATACTCATGCAACTGTTCATTTTTCCCATTGCTGTTGTGCCTTTCTATGTGGCTTTTAAGTGCACAGTGACATCCTGGTTCTCATTCCCATGTAATCTCAGTGTTTCACAAACGCTGGGCAGCCTGCTTTTCATGCTGCCTACAAGGCATTAACATCTCCATTTGACAAATAAGAAGCCACAGCACAGAGCTACCAAAGTTGGAATTACATGTTAAATTTGAGATCCATCTGAAAGGCAGCTGTAATCAGTTTTTCAGACCAATTACTGCTGTGACTTTGAATGGTTTTAGGGCATAATTTTGTGGTAGATGTGGTGCGGGTATGTGTCTTTGTGTATTATCATTAGTGCATGTAATCTTTGCCAGTGGGGTTAAATTCATAGAAATTTGGCATTCTTTCAATAGACTAATGGGCTCAAGATAGCCCCGAGGGTGATTTTTTTGCAGACATTTGACAATGCAGGAACAGTGAAGTTTGGGGCATAAGGAGATCTGTAATCTCTGCCTGACCTTCCTGCTCTCTCTGATTTTGCTTTGCTTCCCTGTTCCACCCTCAAGCCCCTCCTGGTGCTCTGCCTTCATGTGCAGCAGCTCACCAGTCTGGGTTCTGCTCTTCAGGTTCTTGCTCCAGGACATATAGTTTCTCCTCCATGGATTTTCATCAAATATAAATTCAATTAATTTTTATGAAAACTTGTGTGCTTTTGTGGGAAGGATTTTTTTTGTTTGTTTGGGAGATTTTTTGGGTTGGTTTGTTTTTGCAGGGGAGGGTGGCCTGGGCTCTGCGATGAGCCATTTGTTCTTCAGTTCTTCACTGGTTTTCATGTTTTTGTTATTTTTAGCTCACCTTCCAGTACCATTCTTACTTCTTATTCCACACTTACTGAAGAAGTGCTGGGTGAGGGACATAGCACAAGGACAGGGGCTTCATTTTTTGTGCTCACTGCAATAGAAGTAAGTGAAAGTCAAGAAAAAGGGAAAAGTTCTTTTCTGACCTCTCTCTGATGCACTGCCACATGCAAAGTACTGAAATACAGTTGTCAGCTTCTTCTAATGACTGCAGCTTCTCCCATTACAGATATTTTCTTCCTCTCACTCCTCTCACAGGGACTAGAATGGATATGTTCCAAACCAGGAATACTGAATTTGCCTGCAACTCCAAGGACATATTGAGATACCTCCCAGGAAAATAGCTATACAATTAATATTTCTGATAGGAGAAAATCTTCTCTCTAGCCTAACTCTCAAAGCTATTCTTACCTATAATTTTTAATAGTAGAAGTGCACACGCAATTATAGAAATTCTAGCCTGACTGTTTTTGATAAAGGGGTAGGATGGAAACCTCATGACAGTGTCACTGGCTTCTAAATAGGTCTTATATAATCAACCCTGTTCAAATCAGTCATAATTTGGATGCCTTTATGGCTTTACAAAGAAGAATCTTAATCTCCTTCGTAATGACTATTAAATCAAGACTAAAACCATTGGCTTTGCATTGGATACAGCAGCTGAAATGCAGAAATTAAATGGCTTAACTTGTACTCTATTGTGGCAGAAAGAATTCAGATGTTATGACCTCTTTTTTCAGTTTTTATCATATAATAATATTCTCTTACTGTTATTCTTAGTTTCACACCAGTCGGGAGGATTTTTGTAAGGCATCCTTTAGGCTGCCTTTAGTGCAAATTATTATATCCATACTTTTGGTCTTTTTAGTCTTTTGCATCACTCTTTATCACCTCCTGATCATTTCCAGCATGAGAAGTGCATTGTCATACAGGATATTGAAGAGGGTGAGTGCAAAAAGATATTTGAACTGGAGACATCTGTTGTATCTCATGCAGTGGGACAGGTAGACAGTATTTGTATCTTCTGTAGTCAAGCTTGCTGATAGATGTTAAAACATGAGTTGTAAACAACTGCTCTATCTGAAATATTGCAAGCACTTTCAGCCTTATCTTTCTTTATACTTCATGCACTCTTTGACAAAAAATACTTGTATGTGGTGAACCTACTTTATTATTTATACAACTAATACACCTGGAAGGTGTTAGTAAGACATCATGCTGGTGACATTATCCTAATCTCTCCAGTGTTGTGTGACTTTGCTGTACATCCCTTCCTGTTATTCAGTCTGTTGTTTTCAAGAAAACAACTTTGTTCCGTCTGGTTTTATAGTTAGTGTTACTTTATCCTGGAAATAAAAGTCCATTAAATCAATAGCCTACAGAAATACTCTATTTATGTTGGGTTTTGTCTTCATTTCTTTCTAAATATGTCTATTAGCGTGCAGAGAATAAGAATTTTGAGAGGGAGTCTTTAGGCTTGGCATATTCTGGATAACCAGAGGGAAGAGATGCTGGAACTGCTACTTTTGGTTTTATGTAAAAACTACAAAAAAGTTGGATTTCAGGTATCTTTCCATAGATGGCAAAACAATCATTCCTATTTCCCTGACTTCTGTGGCCAGTCCTGGAAAGGGCTTCCGGTGGGTTATCTGGCTTGGTGAAGTGGCTACTCAGCTATTCCTTATTTTTCAGAAAACATTAAAGTGGCTGTTCTTCAAATTAAGTATTAACGAGGTCCTCCTCCCAACAGCAGGTGTGGAGCTATAATTGGCCATTAGGATGTCATGTTTTGGTTGGAGACTTTGAGTGGATAACAAAGCTAATTTCTATCACTACAAGTTCTTTTTATTACAAGGGAGAACCCCAAACCAGGTCAGGCTGGTCACAGAGGTAGTGGCTTATTTTCATCAGTGCAACCAATTAACTTTGTCAACTTCAGAGCTCATATTTCAGTATAAGATTCTCAGTTGTGTAAAGGTACTGGAAACTTGATTAACACATAAATGAATTAAATTTGCCCTAACAATTAAAAAAAACCCTCAATAGCTCTTTTTGTTTTTTCAGTAATTTTAAAAAAAAGACAAACCAATCAACTTTTTTTTTTCCTGTTATAAGTAATTTGGTGTTGAAATTTGACATGTGCAGCTTTTTTTATTTATTTACTTATATAGGAATACATGGCTTTACACAAATGAATGCTTTTATTATTATCTCATATCTGATGTTTTACTGTCTTGGAAAAGTTGGATTTTACAGGCCTTTAACCTTTTTCAGGGTTTTTTCCTTCTTCCAATAGAAATAGATTGAGTAATATTCCACCTGGTTGTTTAATTTTGTTATTTTTATTTTTTAGAAATAGCTTTGGAAAACTTCAAATATGTTGTTGATATTTAACCATGAGTGGAATTTTTTCCCTGATATTAGCTGATGAGAAGCTGTAGAACAATGTTTTTCATAGAAAATTTCTAAATTCAAGTAATTACATTGAATATCAGAACTAATTAGGCCTGGAAAAGGAAGCACTTTGGGAATGGTGTAAAAAAGAGACCATTATTATTTAGCGTACTCTGACAGAGCCCTGCAAAAGAAAGCTAAGAACCAGAGAGAGGATGCTATGGTAATACACATGCTAAATATGCATAATTTTAGCATGTATAGTCATGAATTGCTGGAAAAAAGGGTTACAGGCAGCAAAAGCAATCTGGTTTTCAATGCCTTTTTTCCTCTCCTTTTAAATATTTTCTATTTCTTGACCTATGAGATATAAGCATTCTAAGTTTTAGTATAATGAGCAACAGAGGACATCTGTGAAAACTTCCTGCCTGGTTGCTCTTCATTTTCAGGGGCTCCCTTTGTGTTTCTCTATTGGGGGATGACAAAAGGTGGGCAATTGTGATATTGCAAATTACAGATTTATGAAATGATGTTAAATTGTGCGTGGCAATGTAGCTCCCCCTAATCTTGATTAGTCCCAAGACATGGCTTTTGAAAAATCATGGTTTTGCCCTGGAAAAGACTTTAAGAAAGAATTTATACGAACGTACAAAAACATCCTTGCAGAAATATGGGCAGTGTACATGGGCTTACACACATGTTTTATTAGGGAGCACAAACACATGTTTTATTAGGGAGCACTTCTTTAAAAACTGGCCTTGCTTTGAGGAGTCAGCTGACTCAGGGTCTTCTTCTGGGTCTGTGCCGTTGGTCCAGGTGGGCTGACCTGGAGGCACTGGTGTCCTGGCTGAGCTCCAGCTTTCCCTTGGGCCCCTCCAGGTTCCTCCTGATCAGGAGCACTATTGATTTGGAGCAAACAGAGAGCATTCACTGGCTCCTATAATGATCATCAGATCTGGGTGTCTCACGTGTAGTTGTGTAGTACAAGTAACACCAAGATGAGGCCACAATAAATCTGGGCCTTTTTTGCTCTTGAACCTTTTTTTCCTGTCTGGATTCCTGCAGGCACCCAGAGCTTGAGACCAGCTGAGAGCTCTCAGAATAGCTCTCCCTATGTATTTTCTAAGGAACCCCAAAAGTCCATACAATAAACTATTTTTACTGTAATTTTAAAACACTGACAAGAAATACATGTCATCTAGAGACTTAGTCTAACAAGTTGTCTGAATTACAATCATTAAGTGGGAAAAAAACTTTTTAGGAATTTAAATCTTCCTAGAAATACTTCCAAAAAGTACCATGTTCAAAGAGATGCCAGTGACATTAAAAACTTTTCTATTTTTTATTTATTTCTATTTTTAATACTCTAAATTATTCATTCAATTTTAACTGCAGATTTCTATTTGAAAAGTTATTTAAAGCCTGACATTCTATCAAATAAACTGACTCATAAGTATTTACTGAAAGTATATTAAGAAAGTACAACCCTAATTCTTACCTTTTTATGCTAAAGTTTAACCCTAATTCTTATATTTTTATGCTAATAATAATCTCAGTCATGAAAAGAGACTGAATAGACACAGAAATTTAACTAGGTTTAAATTCTTGAAGCTGAAAGACCACTCTGAGAGGCGTAATAGATGCTGCTGGGAAGTACAAACCTGCTCAATAAATTAGAAGTTTCCAGAGATGTTCCAACCAAGACTTTATTCTAAGCATTTTCCTTTCAGTGTTTATCTTACATGTAAACTTACATGACTTTTGTAAAATAGGTTAGTTTTGTATTTGCAATTTAGTAGAATAGTTGCTTCCCATGCAAACACTTCTTTAATAAAATAACATACTGCAGGCAAAGAAACCCCTCAAGCACCACTTCTCATTATATATAGGAATGTGTATTAGCTAGCCTGTTTTAAATATTGCTGAAAGCCTGCACTCCTAACAGCACAGATGGCTGAGTAACTTCATAATTCTCGGTCTATTTTTTTTTTTTAATGTCATTTTGTTTATTGATGATGCAGTATGTGAGTGATACTGGTGGATCATATCTACATATTTGCTGTTGTAAATCAGTGTAGCAAATTAATCACCATAATAGTTTTTAATTTTTGAATGCATTGTGTGACAGGTTTTAACATGGGAAGCCAAATTCTGTTGTCTTTCTGTACAGGTATGAACTAAATTCCTTCACTTAGTTTCACTGAGATGGTTTCAGATGTGTTGAAAACAAAGTTAGACAAAATAATGCCACAGTAAAGTCTGTATCCACTTCAAAAATGACATTTATATAGGCTGAAGTGATGGGATTGCTTTATGTTTAGGAAAAGTAGCTATTTAGTAAGTGATTAGTTAAAAGGTTACTATTTTTGGCCCTGTTAAATTGTATACATCTGCTTAAAACGCTGTACTTAGCTTTTGGAAGTCTTTGTTTATGAACAGATTACGAAATTTTTCAACACAGTCATCAACCACAATTACTGAAACTTCAGTGAATGATTATTAACACACTGAGGATTTACAAATATTTGTAGTTCTCAATTTGTATTTTGAAATTGCGAGTACTAATTCCTCATCTCAAAATAAATTTTGAATTATCCAGCATTAATATGTATTTCCAATTATGATTTCAGGGCTACATTTTAAGCTGTAGAATTCAGTTGGAGCTTTACACACATAGAATAAACAAAACTGAGGGGTTTACCTCACTCTCCATCAGGGGCGTTTGCCACGGTAAAGCCTGAGAGCCTAAATGCAAAAAGTACAAATATTTCATCAAATTGGAGTTCTGAAATGGAATGAATAGTGACAGGACTTGTTTTCTGATACCTTAGCAATTAGCATTCAACTCTTGATTGATATGTTTGTTATCTAGTGGCATTTCAGAGTAGTATTAGGCCACTTACAGATCTTGGGCAGTTTTCTATTTGTTGATTGATTATGAAAGGTCCTGGCTTACTTTTCTTTTCCAATGATGTTGCAAGCAAAACAGTTGTGAACCCAAGACAAAGTTATTCCTGGCTCCTTAGGGAATGGTGTCTTCCTTTCAGCCTTTCCTTTTCAGTGGGAAAAGGAAATCTTTGGAGAGCCAAGCAAGAGCTAAGTCACAGCTTTTGTCCCCCTGCTCCCCTTGCTTTTGTCTTGGCTGTGCTGCAGGAAAATCCTCCCATAAACAGAGTTTTGTCTCACCAGCACCCTTAAGGCATGCAGGGATAAACTTGAGTAAGCTGGACTGAAGTCTGGCACACCCAGCTTAGAGAGGGTCTGGTTGGTGATACGGATGTGGCAAACTGGATTAGACCACGAGCTCTGCTTTCTATCTGTCCTCAAACACACACACATATATACACCAAAAAAATTGCTTTCCTGCACGTCTCATCAGTGAGCAAACCAGCACGTTTTAAGTAGGTGAAGTTTTGATACCATTTCTTCATGTAGAATTTGAGAAAAGGGCCTTTGACAGTAGTAATATGCAATTTTTCATTTAGTAGTAGGTAATACATGTGCACATATGCTTAAAATACAGAAGTTGTTTTTGTTCTGCTGGGCAGCGACTCTTGAGTGTTACCAGTTTGCACTTGCAGAGAAAGCAGGAGGGCTCGTACCTCACTAGAAAATCTTGTCCTATGTGTTTATTAGTAGGGAGACTAGTACAGTGATATTGGAGGTTTGTTGTGTCTGTTTTAATGGGATTAAGAAATAATAATTGTTACCTTTGGTAACTATTAGTATATGAAGTATATCAGAATGAAGTATGTTGCTTCTCTGATAGTTAGGAAGGGAAATATTACAGAAAAATGAAGTATTTTAAATAAATGAAAAAATGTTTTGTGATGTCAAGAAATGTTTTCATTTTAAATTTTGTAAGGAGTTAAAGTACTTATTTAACTTCATTCTAACTGTATTAAACAACTAATAGAATAGACTGGAAAATTTCATTGTAATAATTAAATGTAACAATGGTACTCTATCCAGACAAGAGATAACATTTGAATCAATATATGGTTTTCTTACTTGTTATAAAAGAATAAATTGTATTTTCAGCAATTCTTCTCCTGATAGCAATTCTATAGATGGATTTGCCCTTTCACTCGGGGTATTTCCATTCATTTAATTATTGAACAACCACAGCCTTACACAGTCTTTTTAATGACTCTGTTAATAACTCTTCATGTAAATTAAGAATAAAATGTCCTTTCCTTACCTCTTATTATAAGTTATAAAAGCCAAAACCAAAATGACAGCAAAAAGGGGCCACAAACAAAAAGCAACTTAATTTATGTACGTGTCTTCCATCAATGCAAAAGCATTTTTCACTTCTTCAGATGGGAATAAGTGACTGTGATGAAGCTCTGGGGCTGATAGTCAGGCTGCTCCCTGCTTCATCTGCAGTAGTAAGGGAGAAGACCTTACTAATTTTAATTTGGGAGGAGGGGCATCATACCTAACCTAGAGTCTAGGCCTTCCTCAAGCATTTCAGTTAGCTCAACTTGCATGTAAATGCATTCTGAAGAGTGCTTAGCATATTTCTGTCCATATTATCTTCATTTAATGGCTTGCTTGTAAATCTCCGTGCCATCACTGGTGCAATTCTGGAGCACTCTGTATTCCATTGGCATCTTTTCTGTGAAGGTGTAGGTTTGTGGGAGTAGGGCAGCAGAGAGGTCAGCATGACAGCCTACCTTGTAGAGGAAAAATTGGGTGGACTTGAGTATTAGCTGTGGTGCAGAATATATCTGGAACAGCTCTTGGCTGGTGAGACTTTTTGTCATTTCTGTGTTTACAGAAATGGCAGAGTGGCAGTGCTTACCTGGCTTCTCACAGGAACAGTGGAATTTTAGTAAGGTGCAAAATACAGAGCAAGAGGCACTGTCTTGAAGTGTTCAAGGTGGTGGAGTGTGAATACATAAAATGTGTTAACACAATATATGCTTAACACATTCAGGCATTTTCAGTCTTCAGATAAATGATCAGGTTTTTTCAAAGAATTTCTACTGTAATTACACTTGTGAAGTAACCCAAAAGTTCTGATTGGTTGGACTTGTAACTTTAAATATTTTTTGGGAGATGACTATTTTATTAGAGGTCTCCTATATCTTGTGTATACATCCTGAAGAGAAATGTAGAGGCCATACTTAATCTCAGTGGTCGAGGATAGCAGTTTGCCAAAAAATAGTCAGGGATAGGAAGAACACAGTCTGCGGTCTATGTTACATATAGCAGCTCTCAGAAATGTAGTTAATGCATTTTAATCACCAGGCCTAATTGCAGTTTGTAAAGTGAAGATGACAGCTAGTAATAGCATTGAATAAAAAAAAAAGAAAAACCAGCTACAGTCAAATACACACTATAGAAGTTAAAAAGAGCTGGTTACACATATAGGTTTAAGTTTATATTCCTGGAATAAATAATGAATTAAGGAACAAGAACCAGATTTAATGCTCACTTTAGTGCCATTAGAATGAAAAATGATCTCCAGGAATACTTAGAAGTGAAGTGAACACTTGCTTAACAGTTTAATAAATGCCATCAAACATCACTGGATGTATGTGCCATCTTTCAGAATTTTGTGGAAAGCTGTGTTAATGTACCAGTGCTGTAGAGATGTGGCTGCTTGAACACTTTCACAAGTGAACATCATATGGGTGAATATTTTGCTTCTATCACAGCCAAGCAGTCAGACCTCTGATTTATCTGAAGGTCAGAACCCACTGCAAAAACTTTGGTACTTCAACCATGTATACCCTTGTGTAAATGTGTGTATGCCTGTGTGTTTGAATTGGTGCTTTAGGTAGTCTTAAGATACATTTCACCTCAATATAAACACTGCAAAACTCGAATATGGATGCATTTGAAAAGTACCTCATGATGATTTTTTTCTTATTGTTTGCAAGTTGCTTCTGACTCACCCCACTGATGTCTTTGTTTTTATAGTCTCTGATTGTGCATAAAGAGTATGCTGATCAGATTTCTAGCTAAATTTCAATGTTCTAGAATAAATATTAATTCATCTTTTTATAACTCTATGGTGTAAGTAAGTGCACAGAATTTTAATACCTTAAATGTTTTTTGCAGTATTAATAAATTCTCTAAAACAGCATTTAATACTAAAATAATTAATTCTGTAAAGTAATATCTAATCTCAACTCTTAAACTTGTAGAATGCTTATGTTTCTGACAAGGCCTGTAGGAAAAATCAAAGCCAACTTTTGAGTGTTTTGATCTGCTGCTTTCACTGCAATCATAGTAACTGTGTGTTTCTTAGAATCGAAACATTTTCAAAGATGTCAAGTTCTATGGAAAATATAAATTAAAATAAATAATAGCTTAGGAAAGCTATTAAGCTTTACAGACTGATAAAGGACTATAATTCCATAATTTGCTTATTTCTTAGTGTTGGCATTATACTTGTTGCAGTTATTTCAATCTACATTGCTTAGCCTGCCAAGACTGTAATCCTCACTAATGAGAATAATCCAGTAACATGCATAATTTCATGCAATGACACTGATTTTTCACCTCCTTCCAGCCAGGATGGAGACTTGTCCACCCAATGTCTGTGAAATAGGAAAGTACTTTTTTCTNAAAAATTTTTTTTTTTTTTCTCTCTTTCTTTTTTTTTTTTTTTTTTCCTTTTTTCTTTTTTTCCTGTATGTGCAGTGTTATTTTATTTATATTTTTCAAAGCTGAAATGTAAAGTAGGTTCCTCTATGTTCTAGCAGAGTCCTGAACTACAAGGAGTGCTGTGGGGAATATCTTGACAGTGCAGTACATTGAAAAGTAGGTGTACATATGCTCCATTTTAAAATAAAAACCAGCAGACCCTTAAATGCTCACCTTAAATCAAGTGCATTTAAATAAATCAACACCAAAAGGAAGATGACAACTTCTGTTTCTGAGACTATAACCTTTTTCAGTCTTTTAAATATATAAGTCCTGATGATGACCTGTCATATTGGCTGGTTGAATGTTACGTATTTTGTGTGAGGTTTATGTTGTACAAGCCAAAGATGACAGAGAAAATATCAAAAAACTAAAGCAAAGAGTGTGTGTTTCTCTGTCTAGTATCCATATAATTACAGCTCTCTTACAGTGAGAATGCACTTCTACAGAAACATTGTCTTATCTCCATTTACTAACCTATTTTTTTTTACTGTGTAAATACTTACTTCTTCTTGAAGATAACTTAAGCCACATTATAGTCAGTTTTAAAATTTTGTCTTCATATTGCTTCTTTATCATGCTTCTTTCCCTATCTCACTGAGTTGTTGTTTCAATATATTTGCTGTTAGCACTGAAAATTGTTTTCTCATGACCACGCCTAACTTCATGGAAATGGTAATTAAATTCTCTCTCTGTTTAAGTTTGTAGTCAGGCTAACTTTTCATAGTCAAAAACTCAGCATCCAATCAGTCTGTGTTCTGGGTAGTTTCTTACCATGTGTAAAACTTAGGAGGGGGCAAACATCTGCATTATATTCCATTAAATACTATCTGCATGCCTGATTATATGAACAAACAGTTTAGAAGCTATCTTAAGCTTTCTTCACGTCCTTGAGTATCACATTTGACTACAGTTGGAACAGAAATAATTAAAAAAAGAATGATTTTTTTTTAATGCATAGTGATCTCCTTAGCTGTTAAACAAGTGAATATGGAGAATTGTGTATTACCAAAGTTATTTTCTATTCAAGGCCTAACTGTCAATAGAGGAAGCATGTCAAAGACCTGAAATTCATTCAATTTCCTTATTACTGGGAGAGTAAAATAGAAGGATAGAATATTTTAAGACTTCCATTTACATTGCTTGAAATGTCACAGTCATGCCAATTTGACCTTTGTAAGTTGTTTTGCATTAATTGTAAATTGTTCTCATGTTACTTTTATTAATGTAGCTGCCTGCTGCATGATTTTCAAGTTCTTTCATTATAAGAATGGCAGTATTTTTAATTTCCAAAACTGGTGTTTGGTTGCAAACCCTCTGGGTCCTGCTGTGATGTTAGGTGGAGCCTGAATGTCATAGAATCATTGTTTCTGGCAGCTAATCAGATATCCAAATGATTTAACCTCTGTATGTTATTGTCATCAAGCTGATGATGCTGATGAAGAATGCCTGACAATTAGCGATGTAGAAATACCAAAATAACATAGATACTATTTATGTGGTTGCTAAGTTAGTTGTTAGATGTTGCAAATATTAGAGGAATAGCCAACTCATTCCACACTTCTCAGAATTCTCAGAAATAAGTTTCTTTTTGGTTCTTGTGTTGGCTAAAGAATATTTTTGTGAGCTGAGCAAAAGGAGCAGAATATTGTAGTCATTCTGGTTTTCTTGATCCTCTTGCTCACTGAATTAGCCTGAAGATCCATTGCATGGTAGATGGTAGATGCCAGCATGAGATTCACACAATATTCTGAGTTGGAAGAGGCCACAAGGCTCATTGAGTCCAGCTCTTAAGGAAATGCTCCACACAGAGGCTGAACCCACAATGTTGGGTGTTATTAGCACCACGCTCTGACCAGCTGAGCTCATCTCAGCATCTGCATATCAGTAATTAGTCATTACTGAAGCTAAACACTGCCTCAGGATACTTGTGCTCAGATCTGTGTGAATACCTTCCCACCATTAATCTTTATAAATCCCCTTTTATCCTTTTACACATTAGTCCCAGGATTTTATAAGCTTAGTAATTCTACAGTGTAACTGTGAACCAGAGAGTGAGCGGGTAACCAGATTCACATTTTGAGTGTGAAAACATTAAAGAAGCAAAAGAGTGTGCAAAGAAGATGTATTATTAATAAATTAAAGGAGACGTGTGAAGAAAATAGAAATTATACTGGATTTAAGCAGGGAAAGAGGGTGTATGTTCTCTATTGTGTTTACATTGAACTGTTTTGTAGAGTGATATCTGAACTTCCTGCAAATTAATGGGTATTTTTTTGATTCATTCTAAACCATCATGCTCTAATTTCAGTGAATTTCCCTTGGTTCATGTGCAGGTTTTTAGTAGCTGTCAAAGCCACAGTGTAAAAGTTTCAGCTTTGTTGGGTGAGATTTTATCAGTAGTCTTTTTAGTTGAATCCTCATTTCTTCACTTTCCTCTCCCAATGAGTTATCCAAACATTTTAACACTCATTTTAGCATATTTTTCCTTCCTTCCCTTCCTCTGCTGGCTTATGAGTTTTCTACACTGAATATTTTCAATTGGTCTTTTGTACATCCTCCAAGAGAGACGCCCAAACTCAAATTCCAATATCTATTCACTCTGTTTCTCTATTAGGATGAATGTGATCAAAATATCTGTGCAGATTGATTAAAGTGCCTCTAAAAAGCATTAGGCTACAAAGAAAATTACTCTTCTTTACTGTTGCAAAAACATCAGAATAGAATGACAGTATGTTTCTTCAATGTAGTTTATGATCTTGTGAAATGTCACACTTGCCTTGAGTTGTCTAGACTGGAAAAGAACAGCTGTAAAAAGAATGACAAATAGATGTTTCTCTTCTTTTTCTGTACTGAATCTATATTAAGGAAACACAGCTCCTCTCAGCAGAGCTGATGAGTTGGCATTGAGTTGAAATAAAAATCGATGTTTATAATAGGTAACTGTCCTAGCATCAATACTAATATTTCTTAATCTTCACTTAATGTTATAGATATGAAATCCTTCATTGCAAGCAGTTCTGAATGATGTATGCAATGAAAAAAAAAAAAAAACCAACAAAAACCCAAACACTGATCAATGCACAGAATACATACAAGCAGAAAACATATAAGTTATATAAAATGTTCATGTCTGGTACAGCCAGAAAATCCTACTTTCAGTTGGGAGGGCATGAAATCTGCCAGGATTTAAATGCAATTTGTTATTGCAAATATTCTTGTAACTTCCTCAGACAATGCCCACTTAATGAGAAGATGAACGATACTCATTAAATCTAATTTTAATAAATATTTCACTAGTGCTTCAAATATTCTGAAGTGAAGTAAGAATTTCAGGGGCATGTTACAAAATGCAATTATGTTATCATTCTACAAATTGCTTCTCCCTTTAGTTTTCCCCTTACCCCAGAATGGAAAAAGTATCTCAAAATATGGATAAGGGAATTATGTATATCCTCTTTCTTCCTTGCTATCTTAGTGTCCCTGTCCATTTTTTTTTCTTCTTTTTACCAATTCTTTCTACTCCATTCTCCCAAGATAAATTTAAGATGTTGATCTTTGTCTCCATGTGTGGATGAAAAATGTGTTCAGCCCCAAACTGAGTATTCAGTTTTAACAAATGCCAGTGCACTAATGTCAGGCAGATGAATTTTGGATAGGATTTCTACCTAATTTCAGTTAGTTCTGTAGACAACTTAAAAATAATCTGAGAACCTTTTGCAGAGTTGTAAACATATGTTTAAGAGCACATAGCAAAGCATGTTGTTTTAGTGTTACCATAGACAATAAAATGTCCATAAGCAGGATCTGTGCCCGACTGCTTCAGAAGCACATCCGGCGCCTCCTCTGTGTGTGACAGGCACACAGGTACCGTGTGGTGCTGGAGAGACAGGCTGGACAGGAGCCAATGCTGCTGTGTCGTGTGATAGACAAGGGTGGTACCTCACCTTAAATGTTTCTCTTGTCTTCAGCAATGTGATTTCTACAGCTTATAATACCTGCTCTCTGTAATGATAGATTTTTTTCCCCACTGGTTGCTGGGTAAAAACACAGTTTGAACTATTGGTGGCTCTGGGCACATTGCTGGCTTCTAAGTTTAATACATTTTGTCTTAAAAATTCTAAAAAATGCATATTCTTTGTAACAGTTGTCACCATCTTTGTGGTGAAGTCTAAAACTCATTTCTATTGTGCTCTCGTTTTTCACCATCTTAGACAAACACCTCCCCCATTCTTCCAATTTGAATGTTTTTTCTTTGTGCGAGAACTGAACAGTCACTTCCCAAATAAAGCTGTTAAATGAAAAATAGAAGCCTCAGAAAGAAGCTGAAGGAAGAACAGTCTGCAGTAAACAGTGTGGCTGCTTGCACGGAGCTGCTTATGAGCTGTCTAGAAATTCAATTACTTTCTTTTTCTTTTCAGGAATGGTTGACATTATAGGGTGTAGGGGATACACATTCAACATTCTTTGTAATCCAGGTTTTCTGTGAAGTGCCGGTATTTAGACTTTTATCTAATTTGTATCAGCCTTCACCTGTACAGTTGGAGTTTTTCCAAATATGGGGTAGTGCTGGACAATCGTGTTCAGTATGCCAAACACTCAGATCCTAACATATATTTCTCAAAATTTAAGATCCTTCAGTCACTTGTACGATTGAACCACTACAAACAGAACAAAGTAGCTGTGAAATGGGAAAGGGTATAGGGGAATTAAATCCTATTCTATTGGCTTCCCCCCCACCATTATCACTATCAACAAGGGCTTTACTCTTTGATTGTCCTTTCTTTTCTACCCTTGGAAAGTGGATGATGCTTGGGAGTGGTGAAAGGATGCCAAGAGACCTGACAACATGAAATCTGCAACAGTTCTTTCTGAATTAAATAAATCACAACTATAGTTTAAATACATTCACCATTACTTTGTCTACTTCAAGTGAGGTGAAACAGGAGTGGAAAACACAGTTCACTTACCTTTAATTTACACAGCTGTTCTTAGAGGCATGTGTTCTTTGCTTTCAAAGTTTCTCAAATGTTGTATAATAAGATGAATTCTAGCTGTGGACTAGTTGATTCTGTCAGCTTTATAATGACAGTAACTTCACCCTAAGAACAGGGTGTGTGTATTGTAAACAATTGCATATTAACACCTTGGTCTCATTAATTACAAACTTCTCTGATACATTCTCTGATGTCCCAGTGTCAGCTCCTCCTAATTAACTCAGACACTAATTGGGTCAGATGAAATAAAATAGACAGCAGTCAGTCAAGCAGACTAGAACAGCCTGTTCTCTAACTGCTTTTGACAGAGGAACAAAAAAAGAACATGAAATATTACAGAATAGTGCTAGCTACCACAGTGTACTTAGCATGGTTGTTTGCAATGAATATTTTAATACAAACTGTAACAAATGTTGGTCCCTCACATATGGTTAACCCATCCTCCTCTGTGTTCTGCGTGTGTGTGACATGAATTTTGAGAGTCTGTGATCACGTAAAGCATTTGCCTGATTTTTTTTCCATAGGAGCAAATCAGAAAATCTGGGACAATACATATAAAAATCAAAGCAGTTCAAAGCTTTGCAACTGTGGATCACTAGGTGGCATTTGCTGAAAACAGAACAGCAATTTCATTTTCACCTCAGGAGGTTGTGTGAAACACTAGATACTAATGCCATGTTTTAGACTCTGATTAAGTATTTTAAATCCTGATGCTTCACTTGTTATTACTTGAAAATCTATAATTCAGAAAGTCTGTGGGCTCCTGTTTCCTATTTTTGATGTGTTCTGCTCTGGCTGGCTCATGAATTAACGTTACTGTCCTTAGTCTCCTGTCCTCTATTGCTCATATCTGAACCAAAATAATAACCTAGATGGTAAAAATCTCCAGCTAAGGAAGGACACAGTCTAACAGTAAGCATTTATCTGCTGTTTTTTGAACAAAACAAAAATAACTGTATAGTTTTCATAAAGGTTATAAATATGAAAATTGTGGGTAATTTTATCTAGTTACATAACCCTGACTTTTTTATTTCTAGTAATTAATCTCTGTTCTAGTAATACTTCCCATGCAGTGCCTCTGTCACAGCTTACTCTGAGATAGCCTGCTGATCAGCTAAATGCTGACCTCTCTTCCAATGTTTAAAAAACACAAACAAAAAACCCAAGAACCAAACAGCCCCTCTGTCCTGACAAGCCAACCTCAGTGCTGGCCACAGCTCCTTTATCACAGTTTTTCTCCTCCCAGTGCATGGAACTCTCCTGGTGAAAACCATAAAGCTTAGAGCTGTTTAAAGTTTTTTCAGAACAAGTTTCTTATATGGGGGATGTTTTTTTTGTTGTGTGGGGTTTTTTTTTTTGGGGGGGGGGGGGGTTTGTGGTTTTTTGGGGGTTTTTTTGTTTCTTTTTGGTGGGGGCAGGGGTGGTTTGTATGTTTTGCGTGACTGCTGAAATACAGGAGCTGCCAATGCTGCTCATTTCTGGCCTGTAACTTTTCCCACAGTGGTGACAGGGACATTTGTGGTGCTGGGCTCTCTTAGAGCTGGCTGGTTAAACAGTGGCCGAGGCGAGAGCGCTCGCTCTCACTCTGAGTTAGCTTCAGCAGCCCCCAGATCCTTGGTGCAGAGCAGTCACAATGCTTATTACAGGCTGTCACTGAGGGTGCAGTGCACACAAACCAATTTTATTAGGGTCTAACCGAGGAGCATTTTCTGCTGCTGGCTGTTCAACAGGGCTCGCAGAGGGATGGCTGCTGCCAGTCCACAGCTGGGCCTGTCCATCTGTCCTAATGCCACTGTCCTTCCTGTGCAGACTGTGGGAATACCCATGAGCTCAGAGGGGAGAACTAGGGTTGATACTGATTCTCTCTGTCTTCAGTTAATAATTCCCATTTCCTCTGGGAAAGAAAAAAAAATGGGTTAAAAGTAAGAAACTCTGAAACCAGAGTTACTACACTCAAGACATATTTAATCTGTTTACCAGGTCTAGCCACTCTATCAAAGAAGTTATATGTTGTTTTTTTTTTTTTTTTTTTTCCTAAAATGCCAGTCAGATTCTTTTGTTCCAGTCAGCTCAACAACCAGCAAAGGGGCTGAGCAGTAAACACTGCCTCCTTACTCAGAGCACATTGTGATTTCTGCTAATCAACCTTACAAGTTATTCGTTGTTTTTGTAAGATGAAAGGATCAAAGCATCTCTCAGCAGCTTTGGTAAAAATTGCAGGTTTGGGCTGTGGAGTTGCAATAGATTTTATATATATAACAATAATAATAGTAGTAGTAAATCTATGTGGCAAAAAGTGTTTATGTTACTTTTTTTATAATATCACATGAGGAATATATTAGCAGCATTTAACTTGTGCTTCCCTAATCTGTAAACAAGAAAAAAATTTCCTGTTCAAATGAATCTATCATGAAATATGAAGTATTTTCCCCATATATACTCCTTTGACAAGATGAAGTTAGTATTGACCAACTCCTGCTTTTCTTTCACATTTTGGTAATACAAGTATCCTTCCCCATTAATTTAGTCCATTTTGTAGCAGTAAGAAGACTTATCCTGCAAATGAATTTTGTCACTTTCAACAACAACAGCAAACAAAGAAAAAACACCCAAAAACCCAAACAAGAAACAAACAAACAAACAAAAATTTCTAAAAACTCCAAAGCCAAACAAAAACTGACAAACAAAACAAACAAACCAAAAAACCAAAAAGCTTTTAAATAATCATTGGCATTTTTTCGAGGTACTTGGATGTACTGGTAACATGATTTCATTGGTGTCTGACTGCAAAAATGTTGATAATACAATTAAATAATATTCTGCAAGTTCCAGAAAGCGGCGCTGGTTTCAGCTGATACAGCCCTTCTAACTAGCACGGAGGTTTAAATGAAGACAAATATATTACCTCATCTAAAGGTATAATAGATGGTCTACGGTGTTCAGAAAATACTGTCATAACAGTGGTATGATGCTAAAATATCATGGGGTTCTATTGAAATGTCAACAAGGCTTCTTTTCTTTTTCAATATATGTATATGACATTGAAAAATAGAGAAAAGAGGGTGTCAGAGAGACAGAGGGGACACTACTTATACACAGGTGAATATCCAAATGAGTAATTATATATTTCCATGTAAAGATAAGGCATAAACTGAACTCCTTTTGAAGCACCAGCTTCTCAGATAGAGCAAGGTTAGTTGTTTAAGTTTGAGCAGTTATTTATCTTGTGAAACCTGATGTATTGAAGCACTGGGCTTTTTAGATTGCATTTTACTAGTGACTTCCCTTTGGGAAAAATTTACTGGATCCAAAGTAATTGCTGGTTAGAACATAATAAAAAGCCTCAATAGACAAAAACAGTTAAGCTTGTGTTTACAAAGCTGTTAACTAGAACAGGGTATTTTTGGTAGAGTGTGGGTCAAGACTCTTACAAGTCCTTATCCTTGAAAGGGGAAGGCAAGAGTGGATCACCAGCACTTGAGGCAGATGTCCTGATACTCAAGTGTTGTGTTACAGGTCCTCAGGTCAAATCCATGGACATGGAGAAGTAGGATCATTTCCCAAAGTGTATTTGTCTGTGGTGGACCAGAGGAGGACTAGGTCAACAGCTGGCAATACAATTTCCAGTGTGTAAGCTGGAGCTGAACACCCCATGTTGTGTATACTTAAAATGTTCTGGAAATGTGAGCTGACATTCTGTTTCTTTATAAATGTCATTGGAATTGTCATCCTGCTTTTGTCTTGGGAGTTCCATATGCTACAATTTATTTAGGGAAAAGGGTTGAGAAATGGTGGATGGGAAGAAGGGCAGGGGGGTGGTTAACAAACATGAACAAATTACATGAATTTGTTCAAACATAGATCTGTGTGTACACTTCACAGCTGCCTGTTATTGTTTTAGGAATCATATGTAGCTTGTTTGCATTATTCTGGTACTTCTGGATGCTATTCAAATATTTTTGACTAAGCTGCACATGCTTCAGTAGTTCTTCTCTTCAAATTCACTCATTCCCTGCATATGATCTTCTAGCCACCAGATATTCTTTTTTCTTTCCAGAAAGGAAGCATTTATCTCTGCTTTTTCCCATCTCATTCCTTCTTTTCCATAAGTCTTTTTCCCTTGTTTTTATTCACCAAGCCAGGATAAAGGTGTTTATTTCCCCTTCTGTCTTCCCCTCACCCCTTCCTCATTTTTCTATTTTTATTCTTCTTGTTCTTTTTGTTGTTATTGTTTTTGTTTTCTTTCCTTTTCTTACTTTTCCTCTTTTTTTTCCAGGCTGGCAGGCTGTCATGTTCTCTATTCTTTGTACTGCTTCTGCTCCTTTTTTACACATGATATCCACACTGGTCCTCAAAAGCACTCAGTAGTTTTTCTCTAAATAGCTAATTAGCTAAAATTAGATTCAAAGAGTGAGACCTTATATAAGCACTTGCAGCATCTTAAAGAATTAAAAAAAAATGGAAAAATCAGGAAGCAGTTTCCCTAAAACACTTATACTGAGAGAACAATTCCAACTAACATACAAAATGAGAAAAATATTTCCTCATTGAGACTAGGCAAGTTAGTTCAGTAGTTCAATCTGCTACACCAATCTGTCAGTAGAAATCTTGTAGGTTGGGTCTTACAGATATCCACTTTTTCGTCCTCTGATCAGTAAATAGCGTCCCTCTCTCTGAGTTCCTCTATTTGAAGGAAATAGGGGGAGCAAAGGCTTTTTTGTTAGGAATACAACTGTTCATTTCCAAAATTTACCTTAAATCTTACCAAACCTTTCTCAGAAAATTTTAGTATTCTATTTTTCATGGCGTTTAGTTGTACTTTTATTTTTTTTCTTGAAATCTATATTAATGAGGGCTTTCAGTGTTCCATTTCTGCTGAGCATTTGAATAGGTTCATCAGTGTTTTGAAAAACCTGAGATGGTCTGATTACAATGATTTGACTCTGGTTCCACAGTAAAGTCTCAAGAGGGTAGCACAGAGAACAGGGAGCTTTAGCAATATTCAGATTAAGTCAACACACTGCTCATCAGTATATTTATAGAAGATGGACAAAGAATTGCATGTTCTGTATTGCCTTACATGAGGAATAGACTTAAATTCCTTGTCTGCCTGTCAAAGCAGCCTAATGTATTTCCTGTCAGCTTGTGAATGTCTTGGATGACCTCAATGACTAAAAATCAAAGCTAGTCCACTCAAATATCATTCAGTCATTGTATTGCATTGATTTCTTCTTCCCCCCTCAGATAAGCAAGAATGGGGAGGGAACATTTCTCAGCAGCTGTAGTTACTGGCAGAGTATTGTAACAATGTGCTGAAAAGCTCTAAGAATAGTGAGTCGATGGAGCCAGAGTATCAATAATGTGACTATCTGTGGCCTCTTTTGTTCCTAGTGCTCCCACCATTGCTGGTACTCACTCCCACTCACTGAAGAAAATCCTGACCTTTTCTCAATCTGCATTGTTTGGCTGCTAGAAAATCAAATAGCAATTTTGATGGTTTTATTCTCTAAAGTGCAGTGTTCCAATGAACCTGCAGTTGCCATGAATGAGGGAATTGACACCTGCCTTAACACTATTGTTTCAAAGTTTTCACCAGTATATGGGAATTATTTTCTTTCTTTTCTTCCTTTTTCTTTTTTCTTCTTTTTTTTTTTTTCTCCTTTCTTGCTTATGGGTTCTGATTCTAGACAAAACATAAGTATTCAATTATTGTTTACCTGACTCAGGGCAATACTGGGTAACAGAATGTCTCCTTCTTCCCTGATTGTGTTCCTGCACCTGTGATGGAATTGCTTGATGAAGGCTGCACAAAATCTATCACACAACTGAGCCTCCTATCACTGCCTGTCTCTGAGTGATTCAAACACTCAACAAATGTCACATTTTTATTGACATGATAATGACAACGACTTTTTATTTGTTTGTTTAAAATTAAAGTTTATAATCCAAGTAGAGGGCATGGATCATTTCCCATGCTCCTTGTGTACCAGTACAATTTTGTTGAATGTCTCCTAATTTTGGAATTTGGGTGTACTTACTCTAGAGAAGAATTTTCTAAGGCACTTGCATTGGAAAGATCTGTGGAAGGCCAAAGATGCAGTCTTCATGTGGTAGTAGTAACAGACACTTTGGAGTCTCCATCCTTGGAGATAATAAAAACCACACTCAACAGGGTCCTGTAAAATTTTCTATAGGTGGCCCTGCTTGATTGGGGCAGTTGGACCATAATGTCCAGAGGTGCCTTACAGCCTCATCCATTCTGTGAGTTAGTGAAAGAAATATTTATTCAGGTGTGTCAAGAGTTGAGAGGTTAAAGATCTAGGAAAAAAGGGAAGGATGCAACAAAGTGCAAATTTCCTTCTCCCGCCTAAATGTTTTCTGTGGGAAGATGGCTTTTATGATATAAATGGAATGATGTAGTGCCATACATAGTACATGTTTCTCAACCTTGGTTCATTTTGCAATCTTGGTATTTGTCAGCTCAAATTTTTTTCAAAGTATTATTTTTTAGTGATTTGTTAACGCTGCTGTATGCGTTCAGAATGGCATCCAGAGTATACCAGTATCTAAAATTCTTTTTTTTTCCTGTTACTATTTTTTTATTTAATATGTTTGGTGGTATTTGAGGGGGTCGTGTGGTGTGGAAAAATAAGAGTAGCAAAATGAGTAGTTTACTAAGAGATGACAACATAATGTTGGAAGTTTTCTTGTAGAAAACAGATGGGAATTGCATTGGAGTGGTAGGTTGCAAACATGAGCTATTAAGTGCCTGGGAACGTTGTATGGTGACCACTTGCCATTATTAATAGCATCTTTATTCTGTTGAATCATGATTGTTCCTAAGCATCCTTCAGTGTGTCACTTGTCTCTATTAGCCTTGCTGCCTGATTAAGTGTCAGAACTGTCCTTTGTCAGATGATTAGCTTCATTAATACTGCACTTTCTCTCTGGGTTATAATTTATTATGAAGCCTAACCTGGAATAATACTTCAAAAGTCAAATGTGCAGTTAACTAATCTCAGAGGTTTGCATTCACATCTGCAAAGCTGGATGCTCACCAGAACACATTTGTGAATGCATTGTAGTTAAAACAAGATCTGTTCAGGGGTACTAGAGGCTCTAGGGCATGAAAATCAGGTAAATCTTACTGCTCAGTATCTCTTTTTTCTGGAAGGGTTTTTGTAGACCTCAGACCACTCATTTTCTGAGTTGATAACCTGCATAAAATGAGGTTAAGCCTATTCCACTCAATGTCCATCAATTTGAGAAAAGCATTTTTGCTGTGGGAAGGGATCCTATTGTTATTGCGATAAAGGAATTCAGGATCCATGCAGTGTTTGAATCTAATCTGAAGACAGTACACTATTCTGTAATTCTTTCAGCTTGAAAGAAAAGAAATAAACATACCATATTACTCTTGAACAGGTGAAGGAATTACTTGCCTGGCCATTTGATTGTTCTTGTCTCAGAGTAAAAGCACCTCCAAGGACATTCACTGGCTCACTGCTCAAGGATCTCTTACAAACACAGCGTTCTGAAAGTGGCAGAGGAGTGTTCTTGGCATGTTCTTGCAGCACCTAGATAAATGTCATTCAGCTTCCACATCTAGCACTCAATCCATAAATCTGGGCTAAGAGAACATCTCTCTGTAAAAGATCATGTTTACAATGGGGAAATCACGGCATACATAACCAAAAGATTGATTCATTTTTAGGTTAAGAGGCTGTCACTAACAAATTATTCTGGTATAAACTTGTCAGAGCAAGCACTAGAGATAAAAGTGCTTGCAGTGATCTCTGCATAAAGATAACAGCAGTGGAATAGATTTGTGTTTACAAAGTAGCAGAGCATTGCCTGGACTTTGAATAAGTTTCAAACATTCAAACTGTGGGGTTGAATCTCATTTTTCTCAGGAGTCCCTGGCTTTTATTAGCACAGTGGACATAAATTAATTGGTGACTAGCAGTTAAACTTGCATATATCTTTGGGGGAAAAAAACAAACAAACAAACCCAAAACAAACAACCCACTCTGTTACTAAATATGCTATTACAGCTGCCTGGGGTGGAAAAGCAGAAGTTTGAACAGTTTCAAGAGGTGTTTTTGTCTCTTTCCTTTTCCCTGCTAAATATCACATAATATTGTTCGAACAGTTTGAAAAAGGTGATTTTGTCTCTTTTTCCTTTCCCTCGCTAAATGCCACATTATTCTTCAAACCCATTTGCATCTGGCAGTTTTAGCAGAGATGATTAAACAGAAGCAGCTATTTATGTGTAATATTTTATATTAAGTTGCTGAAGAAGTTTGTAATATAACATCAGATTGAATATTTATCTTCTACCAACAAAATGTATCTTTCTTCTCTCATCTTCTGTGTACTGCATGTGGCTAGAATGAAATAAAACTCATATAATAAACAACTTACAGTCAACACAGAGAGAAGTGTTGCTTCTGGGGAAAAATAAAAATTTTAACAGCTTTAGCATCATGTATTACCAAAAGTATGCATATCCTTCACATGCTGTTGCTTTTAGATGAGTCTCTTAACTATCCAAGTATAACTTTCAGCCAAAGGATGAAGCTGACAGCATTATTTGGGATAGATAGCAATAGAATTCTAGGAAGTTTATTGTAGCAAATACTCATATATATATTAGTGGCAGAGTGTATATAATGCATGTCTCCTATGGCAAGTTTCCAGTTGTACTATTGTGTTGTCATTTTTTTTGCTCAAGATCATCTGAACTCAGAATCTGCTCCTTCAAGTATGCAGTACTTCTTTATAATGCAATAGTAACTTTGAAAACTAGTATTTTTTTTATGAGTATATTGTATCTTTGAAACTGGAAAACGTTCTGGTGGGAAATGTATGTTTAAAGCGATATTGTGTTGAGGTTTTAAGAACAGAAGAGGTATTTGCATCAAAAAGGTTAGTCTTGTCTTGGACCCTTGGACAGGTGGGGGGAGGGAAAGCAAAGTACATTATTAATGCCATGCACTTCTCTTCTAGGTTGTCTATACCTGCCATTCAAAGGTAGCTGAATCCGTTAATGTTGTTAACTGCCATACATTTCAGAAGGGAATTTAATATCCCTTTTTATTTAAGAAGTATAGAGAATTTTACTGCAAACCAAAAGGCTGCATTGAGTGAACTTTATTTTAGTATAAGCATTCTGCACCCTTTTCCACATATGCCCTTCAGTTTTAGTTGGGGTTGATTTTATTTTGCCAAGCAAAGAAATCTGTCCTTTATATTTCAGGGACGATGCCTAATAGATCTTTTTGAGCAAATGCTTACAAAGTTCTAGTTTGAAATAATTTTTCTCTTTCAACCTATATAAAATACAGCAGAATTGTACCTTTATTTGTCCAGTTCCATTCATTATCAAGACTGTACTTATAACTTAGATACAGAAATCAAGGCCTAAGATAAATCATCTCCCTCTACAAAGATTTCATATTAAATAATTGAAAAAGAATTTCATACATGGCTGAACAAATATGTGTGTAGGTTTGTTTTTTTTTTCTTTTTTCCATTGGAGGAATAATAGATGACAATTTGTGACAGGTAAATAGTTGAAACTTAAAAAAGGCATAAGGTACATCAGAGGTTGCCAATGCAGAACTATTGTTGAGGTCCAGAAGATTTCACTTCCTCAATCAATTTCAGGAGGTGCATATAATGTTATTTCAAGTACTTTTCTACTGTAGAAGTTTCCTGATGTCAAAACCATCAGATGACATGTTTGGGATTTTTTTATACCTATATGAAATTAAAAACTAGAATGGGGTGTTTCAGATCCTATTGCAACATGTTCTCTTCCAGAAGAAAAGAAACCACAGGATAGGTCAGCTGAACTAGGGATATAGACCATGACAATGGAGGGGACCTGTTGACCTTCAAAATGTGTTGATGCAATTGTCAAAGAATAGATGCAAACAAATTTCCTGCTTGTGTTGGAAGTATTATTAGTAGTTTACAGTAAACCAAAACTGAAACATTACTTTGTTGAATAATTCTAATGAAGTGCTTTTCTTTTCTCTGACAGATGAACGGGAAGATGTTCAAAAGAAAACTTTCACAAAATGGATAAATGCACAGTTTGCTAAGGTAATATATTTATATATTTATTGATAAAAATAGCTTTTGTATATTAAAAAAAACCAAAAAAACCCCCAAAAAAACCCCACAAAGAAACCTGACATTCCTAGAGTGAATCTTGTTTTCAAGATAACAGTTATAAGTCTCAGATATTGCTGAAGGCAGTTGATGGATTTATTAGAAAAAAATGTTCAAGCTTTATTTCTTTGATTTCATCAGTGATTGAAATGTAAGAAGCCATCCTTCTTTTGAGATGTTCTCTGCCTCAATTTACTTTTTCTTTTCTCAAACTTGTGATGCATCTGTATTACTCTTTGCTGGATTTCTCTGTTATGTTTCTAATGTATGAAGGAGTTTCCTCTATTAGACTTGTCTTTTCTTGTTTCTAATTGCAATTGCATCTTTAATAAAACTGGATGAATTGGAGAAGAGCAAGGTCAGAGATAAGAGGTGTGATCCAGTTAACAAATTATGAAAGCCAATTATAATATGTTTTGAAATAGTTATTTTTGAAAATGGTAGATCATAAATGGAGTGGGGAAAAATATGACCAAATAACTAATTTATTTAAAGCATGGCAGTGTATAAGGATTTTATCTTAGTATTCAGGAAAAATTCTGCTTGAGCTATTGATTTGCTGAATTTTTATTTTTTTTTAAATTCCTGGAGGATAATGACTCAAATTTATTTGCCAGTAATAATAAAACAAATCAGTCCCATCATTTGTCATTTTACCAGGCAATAGACAGCAATGAAATAGGACCTGTGATGTATCTTCTGTTTAGTCTGGTTTTTGATTGTGTCCGATCTGATTCTACTCATTAAAAAAGGGGAGTAAGATAATCTGAATACAACCACCATAATGTTGAAAAACCTGCTCAGCCGTGGTTTAGTCCATCAGGGAGTCCCACAGGCTTTTTCCATGGTCTGGAGCATTTTCTAACACTGATTCAAGTGATTTAGACAGCACACATTTGTGATCAGCATCTTTACAGCAGAGATGTCCAGCAGTTTGGATCAGGATGAAATACTGTCTTGAAGAATGATGAATTACAAGACAACTGTGGAGTATTATGTTTAGGACAGCAGTAAAACATATGCATACAGGAGGGGAGGATAGCTGGGCTGGCAATAATAAAGCAAAGGGAAGTTCTGGGAACTGTGCTGAATCACAAACAAGATGAATCCACAACATGGTACTATTGCAGAAAAAAAAAGCAACTTTAATATGGTTCTGACAATGGAAGTGCTTGACAGAGGGTGAAAGAGGTAATTATTTTATTTTTCTTGGCAATAATGAGATTTTAGCTTGAGTAATTTGTAATCTTGCTTCTCCATGTATGAATAAGTAGCCACAGAAACAATCATCTGATACAGCCTCATTTGAAGTGTATTACCAGTTAGGCCTTTTTATGGTTGCAGTAATAGTTGTGCAAAATGAAGAGTAACTGTTTTTCTTCTATATCTAAAGAAAATGTAACGCTCCTAGAGCATTTTTTTTTTTTTCTGAGAAATGATTATTTTATGGAATAGCAAAGATGAAATTACTGAGGAAACTTGGGCCAAGTTTGCAGAAGAATAATAAGAATTATGAAGGGTTTAGAAAATATCTATCAACACCTGCTTTTAATGTTAGGTTTGATTCATTCATCTGAATGATCTAGAGGCCTTTCCTCCAAATCCAGTTCTATTAAGTGTAGTTTAATGGTGTTTTAGCTACTTTTTACTTGAGTTTTATAATAGTATTTGTAGTTGCATGTGAAAATGCATTTGCAAACACATATTTGTAAAAGTACTGATCTCCATCTACTTCATTTGGGCTCTGGGAAAAACCTCCTAAACATTATGATTCAAGTTTTTATTTGCCTGAAGCATGGCCTGGGTTTTTTGGACATAGTCTTCTTATTTCAGCTATCAAAAAACTATTGATCTTTAAATCTTGAAGAAATTACTTCTTTCTGGCATTTTTAGGACAGAAACACAGGAGGTCTTGCTGTACAGTCCCAGGGCAGTGTTTCTCCCTCTTCTAACAACTCAGAGAGGTGGTCTTCAAAAATGAAAGTGGATTTCCATGTGAAATCTACAATTTATCCCTCTTCTCCTGACTTGTTTGCAGTGGTTCAAATCCATCTCTGTTTCTAGCTGTGGAATCGATTTCAGTTAGCAGGCTACTCCTTGTTAGTGATTTCTCATCATTGCCAGCTTTGTAAAAGTGCTAAATGAATTACTTTCATTGCAGAATTGCTTTTTATTCAATCCTGTGTAGTTCTAGGGGTGCTGTCTTGAGTAGATTAGCCTACAGGGTTGGAATTAAGACAGAGAAATGTATTACATCATTCACTTCTCTTATTTGTGAAAACTGAAATCCAGGTCACTAATTAACAGCAAAATATTTAGGGTTAAATGAAATTATGTTAGATAAGTCTCTCCCATTCACTACCTTCCAAAACTCCCCCATTTTTATATAGTCAAAATAAAACCTTCTTCTAAATATTCTGAATCTTCAATTGTGTTGGATGAATAGTGCATTTCTCCCCAAAGAGCTGCATTACTTTCCTAAAAATTCAGTGTCTAGAGCACCTGTGTCTCAGTGCATTTATTCTCAGACTAAGCTTTCAAAACAGTCAGGTTTGCAAGTTGTTTCATATGACTTATGATGTAAATACAAATAATGCTTTTAAATGTGAGAAGCTGTAAAGAATTGAAAAAATAATTTTCTAATTTATGTGCCATCAGCATAACTTGAGAACCCACATAAATTTTTTACCTGTGGGGGAAGAGAGTTGTCCTTCCTCTGGCCATGTCCACAGTGACATTCCAGCTGGATCATGTGTAGCTACTCCACAGTAAACTCTGATACTTCTTTGCTGTGGAGTCAAGTCCCTGACATGAAATCCATAACAAACTTTCAGCCACACAATCTTGACAGTTTTCTGTCTGAGATGTGCAGAACCTAAAACCTCTGGAGTGCTACCAAGAAGTCTGTGAAAAGGTATCTAGGAAAAGATACCAGAAATGTCAGCAATATTTCAATTGCCATGGATGAGGCTGTGTCTCTCTTCAGACTATTTTTAGGAAGTTGAGTAGGGTGCTCTAAATCAAAAAAGTGGGGAAAATAAATTTTGCAGGTCCCGCTTACAGTTGCTCAAAAGAGCAGGTTTCTCTCTAATTCTTACTTCTTTTGCTAGCCAGAAAATGGATTATGCAGAAAATATGGGCCTTGAAAAATACAGTATGTGACTCATCTGTAAGAAAATAAAAGTTTCAATAGGAAAGGCCAAAAGTTCATTTTCAATGTTTGTGAGATGAAATAGTAAATTTAAAGTATAAGAGAAATGGGAGAAGGTAATCCAAGAGACCTCTCTTTTCTCCATTGCAATCACAGACATGGAGTGTGACTTCCTTGAGTGATACCTTCTTGCTGTACCATCTAAATGGCATGCAATACGTTGAAGCTTAAAACAATTTTTTAAATGTGGAACATAATAATTTAATATCATTTTATTCAGAAAGAAGTTTTATTTGACCTCAAATAAAGTTTATTTATAAAATAATGAATTCTGCAGGGCATACATAATGATATTAAAGGAAAGTATTATAACCTAGTTTTTAATAATAGAACTGTAATTAGAGCTCTCACTAGAGATATGTCTGGTCCTGGGTATGACAGCTTTTTCTCAGATACCGACTTTTAAATTTTGATATAACTGAA
Organism: Promerops cafer; assembly: GCA_013398275.1. NCBI lineage: Eukaryota > Metazoa > Chordata > Aves > Passeriformes > Nectariniidae > Promerops > Promerops cafer. Next base: position 942,141 of record VZSE01003938.1, on the reverse strand, counting down.
ATCCTGAACTATGTGTTTTGGGAGAATGCAAATCTTTCACAGTCCTGCAAGTGTAGCAGCTCTCAGTTGGGTCTTGGAAACAGACACAACAATTACCTTAACAGTGCCTGTACCCCATTATAAGTGATTTTATGTTGCTTCACTGGTTAAACATTTTGCCTCATTCATTGAATTATTGGCTTCAAAACAGAAAGTGCTACTGAAGATGGTAATACTTGCATATAGGAAAGAGCTTGTATATGCTAACTAATTCTATAAAGAAAACATGGAAATTCCAGAATTTAAAAAAAAAAAAGTAAAAAAAAAAAAAAAAAAAAAAAAAAAAAAAAAGCAACACTCAACCCTAAAAAGGAAAGAGTAAATTTCTTTGCCTATAGAAATAGGGACAATTTTTTTGTTCCCTCATTATAGAGAGAGTGTCTCAAATTGCTGACAATTTTAATGTCAGCAGTAGAAGTATCTGTTGTTAGTATAGAGGAGCAAATGAGCTAAAAACTAAATTTTGGCAGCTTGAATTTTAGGGTATACCCTTTTGGCTAGCTTGAAGTCAAAGCTTAACCTATAAGTGGGTTTTGTAATAGTTTGTGAAGGAGCTTTCAGTGTTTTAATCTATGATAGCAAATAACAGATTTTGATAAAATCACTTGCAAATTCAGAGGTTTAAGTAGGTTTTCCATGTTTCTGCTGCAAAATAATAGAAAGTTCCGCTACACAGTCAAGGAAGACATGACATATGACAGTGGACTTTTTTGTGTAAACACTATAATTATCAATCTCTAACTGGGTAGGAACAAGTGTCAGAAAATAAAGCATGTTAAGTTTGGGGAGGAAAAAGTGGGTAATTTTTTTATGGTTTATTTACCTCATGCTTTGATTTTCTTACTTTTATTACTGACAAATTGGAATATGAAAATAGATGAAAGGATACCAAATGTTACATTACTTATCTTTACAGAAAACCAAGATCATTCGCCATTTCTCCTTTTTGGGGAGAATTTAAGTTGTGAAAAATGGCACCTTTTTATGGGCAGATGGAAACATTACGATGTAGTTATTTGTGTGGTGACTGTGGAATTAGATTCCATTTTTGTGTGATCATGTGAAGAAACACAGTAATGATGCAATCTGTGCCAAAGAAAGTAAGGTTGACAGCTTCATTTAAAATATATGTGGCTAGTAAATAATAGTCAGCAAAATTAAATACACCTTTTACTAATGAAATTGTTTAGAATAGCAACTATATTGTTCAGTCTAGTGTTATATGCGGGTATAAAAGGGAACATACGAGAGGGGGTTGCTTACAGCTTTAGTCAAACTGCATAGCAGTTAAAACAACTTAATTACTCAGGGTTTGTATGTGGCTTATATCATGGCAGGTGTGGTGATGGTCTCCGTTCTTTTCACCTTATTGAGCTCATGGAGAAGCTGAAATTATTCAAGACTCTTTAGTGGTCTCTTGTGATTGTAGATTAAGTGCCTTCTGCATATCAGCCAACAGGAATGACTGACACATGAAGAGTTTACTGGTCTTTTGAGGAAGTGTGTCAAATAGTAGAGGTCCACAGAGACAGCACTGCCATAAGTCTGGCATCCAGTAGAGAAATTTGCTGCATTTGCAGACACACTTGCTCAGTTTTCCATGCTATCACTTGCAATGGCTTCAAATTAAAATAAATTTTAAAAGCAACTCACAGAAAAATAATTTCAGTGTGCAGACTCTGGGATGGGAGTAATCGGGTGAAGTTCTGTGGAGAAGACAAGAATAGTCTCATTTGTCAACTTTTTTTAAGATTCTGCTTCCTTGGAAGTGTTTTTACCCCTGTGAATAATCTATGTCTTTAGCCATATTTCTGGACAACAGTTAATAACCAAGAAGAGGAGCTGAAGGGAGGGATGGAGTTTGGCAACAAATCACAAAAACACAGACTAAAATATTCAATATTAGCTCAATGTTAGTTCAATATTAGCTCTCTCCAAAGTGCTTTCTTGACAGCTAACCTATATGTCAAATGAAGACAGCTGCTTAGATGAGTGTGTGACTGGTAGGAAAATTAGAATTAAATCCCATACTTTGAGATTCTGATCAGTGTGCTCAAGCTGCACTAATGACTGCTGGTATGTTGTATTTTCTGAAATCAGAACAGTAGTTGCATATGCATGTCTACGAGACCAGAAAAGATCCCTAATTGTTTCAGGTAATAAAAGCTATCAGTAAGGTATGCTGGTGTTGTGGGATTTCAGGTTTAGAATTGAGTTCCAGAGAGTACATCAGTGCTGCCTTTGCAGAACAAAACTTCAGTGACATTGTAGACAAGTTCAGAGAAGTTCAGTCAGCTGTGGTGAATTTAGTGCCTGCACAAAAGCCTGTTGGAGAAACAAGATAAATAGAAGTTTACTGAGCTCCATGTTGCCATTAGACTATTAGAGTTCTGTTGAATTTCACCAGAAAGAAAACTGTGCTCTGTTCATCATGGAGCGCTAATTTGGAGATACGTGTAAAGGAGGATCAGGTATCACATGTAAGAACATTGATTCCAGGGCAAACAAAAGATGGACTGTTAGCAAAATTTTGAAATTGTGTCTACACTGAAACGTCTATCAGTTCTTTACAGTTCACACGTTAAAAGTGAGTATGGTAGATGTTAACTCAGTTCATTAATTAAACATGGATAATACCTTGTGAGCAGCCTCAGAATTCTGTTCTTTCGAAAGAAAACTCTCAGAAAACCTGATAGACTTAAATTGTATCACTTGTGATAAATCTGAAAAAAAACTTATTCGTTGATATTATTTGTTGTTGGTTAGAGTCCATGATGGATATTTATTCATCATAAATACCTAATTACTCTGTTTGATGTCTGTTGCCAGCCTTTCTAAGTGCTACAGTAAAAGTGATGAGAAAGAACAGCTTCCTAATGTGGGAGCCCAATTATTTGCTACAGAGCGGCAAATAACCAGAACTCTCACTGAAATTTAATAGCTCTTAACTTTGAGTTGCAGCTCTCTGTGATCAACACTACCCTTGGGACACATCCTGTTTCAAAATCCCAGGCTTTCTGGTGCCAATAACCTTTTTATAATACATCTTGCAAGAACACACCAAAGGCCCATCATGTCCATTCTGTATCATTAAAGAAAAAGCTTTTGAAGCCAAATGATGTTTAAACCTCGTGTAGAAAACACATTTCCATTGCTAAGTGTTAAGAGATTTTTTTTTTTTTATCTCCAGAATACATAAGGAAGCATCAGGCAATACATATGCTCAGAATTATTTGCATTGATATGTATCTATATCTATCTATGTAATCTATATCTATATCTTTATCATAACCTATTAGTGCTCTATATTCTGCAGCTTTTCTTATGATGCAGTAAAATGGGAGTCTTTCTGTGTAAATATTTATTATACATCAATTGAATTTCCTTTGGAATGAAAAATAACTAAAAATTATTTTCACTGTACTTTTTAAGGTAATATCAATGGCAATATTGTTATTTATTTTACTTAGAATTTCATTCTGGAACTTGTAATATCTATTAATATATTTCTATAGATTTTTTTGTATGACCAAGTAAGTTATCGTGAACATAATATTACTAAGAATAGGAACAGGCACAGTTTAAAGACAACAAAGATCCTCGTGTATTGAATTTTGCACATTTCATCAACACTGTATGCAAGCTTTCAGTTTTACTAACTTGTTGACTTCTTATATTTTGTTTAAAAACAATTTTTTTATCCCACTCTTGCTAAAATGCTTAGGAAGTATCTCCCTAAATAATCCATTTATTATTTATAAATATTTAATTTTGTCCAGTGTAGGGGCCTGAACGCTGGAGATAGAGATTTTTCTGCCTGTGAGAGCAAGGAGCACCAGAGGCTGTGTGATGTCACAATGGAGCATGACGAAACCAAAGTAGTGCTCAAGTGAGAGGGTTTCTCTTTTTTTCTGTTCTTGGTAACAACAGAAGCCTGAGCCTCATGACCCACTGTGGCTGTCATACAGCTGGAGATGCTTTGAAAATTGTCAGTACAGAAAAGAACCCTTTCACTGAAAACCTAGAGAAGAGAAGAATTATTTTGGTTTGACTTCAAAGTCACAATGATGGACATTCGACATTAACAAAAAAGTGAATATTGGTTGTGGTTGCATTTTAGGGTTTTTTTTCAAATTAATGTTCAGAAAGTGAAGATTTTTTTCTATGTACCTGAAGGGAAGGGATTTTCTTATATTTCTTTTCCAGAACATTGTCCCATTATCAGGAGACTTTACAACTTTGCCTGTTGCAGGCTTTTTTTATTCCCCCCCCAAAAAATGTTTAAATGATTGCAGTTTAACAAGACAGCTTTTGGAGAGAAGATTAATTTTCACTTTGATGATAAGTGAAACTTCTCCTTCCACATCATTATCTGCAAATCTTTTGGTGGAGCTGAGGCTGCTGGCTGTGTATCTCAAAAGACCTTTCTCTTGCAGGTGAGGCTGGCTTCTGTCTGCTCCCACGACAGTACAAGCACTGACATTTTCCTCTGCTTTGCCTTAGTGGGCATAAATTCAAAACTAGCTACAGTTCAGGAGCAGCTTCTCCATGGGGAAAATGGGCTCTTTCTCCAGCAGAACTACACCCATCTCCAAGCCTGATCCCATTCCCTGGCTCTGGTGCCACACACATCCTGCCCATGAGCGCAGCAGCCCTTGGGTGAAATCCCCATTAGTCAGAGAGAATTACATCTGTCACTGCTGCAGTGGGGCCACTGAAGATTGTGAAGATATTCTCAGTGTCTTTTGGTTTTTTTGCACGTGCAAACATTATGTTACTTCTCCAAATAAAATTTTAAGGCTTAAAATGTTTTCCATGAAAATGACTCCCCTTCTAACATCTGTGCAAGTGTATTGTCTTAAACATATTAAACATTATTTTTATCATAAACAACGAGCATCTGCATGACAAAACACTTTCACCATTAGAAATGTCTGACTGAATACAGACTATATTTTAAAGACTTCTAAGATGGTGCAGTATTGCAGGCTTTTAATCTGAAATTTGAGTGAATTAGTAAAATTAAGAGGACTAATATGCATGCATTTTTATTATGTTAAAATTATTTGTCTTTGCGTTCTTGTTTTTATAGACTCTTGTAGAATAACAAGAGCTTCCCTGAAATGTATCAGACATGCCAAGTAAGCAAAGTAATCACTACTGCTGGCAATAGAGGGCACTGGACTTTCATTTGTAATATGTTTTACTGAGGGAAAAAATAATCAAGTTGTTTATTGAGATCTTTCACCTTTTCCTCCCCACTCTTGGCCTTGCACCTACTAGATTTCTGTTCAAACTCTCTTCCTTTTTTTGTTGCAGTTTAAGTAAAATAGATTAATCTAAATAAAATTTTTCACTTGAAGTTATTGTATATATATCATGAGAGAGGAGCAGGAACAAGCTAAATATAGCACTACAATATTGGTCTCAGTGGTGCATAAGTCTAGCTTGTGAATTTGTAAACATTTACAAATTTGCATGATTGTTGCTGGCAGTAGACATCATCATTTCTGTGCTCAGAATTCATTACTATTACATCTAATCATCTTCAGAATCTCCAAAGCAAAACTCTTCATGCAGACAAATAAGACTTCAGTGGATTTACATTATACTTTGGAAGTTCAAAAATAAAATCAGGAGAAAGAAACAATTTTTGAGCTATTGTCCACATTTTCTGAACGTTATGGAAGCTTAGTGATGCTCAAGCAAAAAATATAGAACATTCTCCCTATCTGAAAAAAATTAATCACATCTCTCAGGATCAATGAAGAGAGTAGAAGAGCAGGTGCAAGCTTGTACATTCAGGCCTGGTGCATCTCTCTCTCTTGATCTTCCTGCATCACTTAAAGAGTCCCAGCATCTGTCCTTGTGTCAGTGTCACATCCTGTTAGGCAGTGGAGCTGAAAGCAAGGGAGAAACTTGTCACCAGCCCAGCTGCACCCCTCAGGTAGGACCTCCAGTGGGCTCCTGCCCTCCCCTGCTGCTCTGGAGCATCCCTAAACCTCCTCTGCCTGAGACAGTGGGTGCAATTTGTGCCTCTCACACATATATCTTTTTTTTATAGCCCATCTTTGACATCAGGAAGTTTGGCAATTCCTCCCATGTGTTTAAATGCATAAAACATTTTTTAAAAGTATGCCTTAGAGGTAACAAAACTGCAAGGCAACCCAAAACAAAGAAAACTCCTCAAACCACAAAGTAGTTAGTTTTGGGCAGACCATATCAGTGGTACAGACTGCATTTTTGGGTGTTGATGTATCAGTCCAGTAAGCACTTGTATTTTTGTGTATTACTTTTTTTATTATGCTTTGAGGTATCTGTATTGTGTACAAAGACTTTCAGTTCCTTCAAAGGGTCTGCTGGTATTACAACTGAATCAAATGCAACTTCTATTGATGTTAATTTCTTTAAACCATTGCCTATATTTTAGGTCCTACTTGCCATGAAGAAGTAACATTATGAAACATGGTCTTACTAAGAAACTATAATCTTTTAAATGGTTGCAAATAACTCTATTCACAGGACCTTTCATATTTGCCTTTTACATAGGATGTGGCTCCATCAGATTTTGGGGATGTTTCTGGACCAACACTTCAAGAATATCTATGATTTTTATTGCTGCTTTCCTCCATTGTTTCTCTGATCTTATGTTTGGGAGTTCTAAAGGGAAAAAATTGTCACCCTGCACATGATAGCTGCAGTTATTCTCAACAAAAGTGTCAAAATTGACATAGATACCCTATTAGAGAATAGGGTGCTTAGAGAATTATTAAAGCAGCTTTATTATTATTAAAGTTATTTTTAAAAAAATCCTTTTTTTTCCCTGCTCTGGTACATTTTTTTTTTTTTCATGTTTTTGTATCCCAGTCTTATTAAATATTGATGCTCATATCACTGACTTCACTAATACTTCCACTTTTTTCAGTGATCTACATGACAGGTGTTATTGCACAGAATAGCCATGTTTTTCTTCTATATTTGTGTTTGATTGATTTGCCAGTTTAAGCCCATCACATTAATTCCTCCCAATATTAGTGTGAGAGCATATATTGCTGACTTAAAAACAGGATGCTTTTTGTGTGCCCAAGTACTTGGTATTGGTTCTATTGAAACTAAGATTTTATGGGAAAAGGATGGAACAACTAATTTCTTCTGTTCAGTCTGGTACAGTTTTAAATATATATAAAATAAGTTTATATATATATATATGTATATGTTTGCTCTATATACTAAATTATTGGTAACAATAAGATCCTTTACATTAAAAAAAAATCCCAACAAACAAACCCTGACATAACTCCCTGAGAACAGTAAAAATAAATTGTAATAAGTTGTAATTCCACTTGGAATTCTGTTGAAAGCTATAAATATTGACCAAGATACAGGTAAGCACTGTTCTAAAAAAACATATTAAATGAGACTATTCTCTTTTCTTTTTTTAATTTTTTTTAGCCTAGTCTTTGGCTGCAGGATGAAACAATCTATGAGACTGTGTCTGTGCATGAAACAAGCTATGTATATTCTGTTTATTCCATCTTATAACAGAGTTATTGAGTCTTGGATTAAAAAAAAAAATATATTATGACAATTTTCAAATGTGTTGATTTTTTCCCCTTTTATCTGTCATCAACAATCATGAAAATTGGCATTTTAAGTCAAGAACTGGTTTTCTTTGGGAAAAAAATCATCTAAAGGCCCATTTGGCATTTGGTACAGGGGAGTCAGGCATGAGACATATAATGCAATCAGATAGAAGCAACACAGTTTATCACACAGGTAGAAACAGGGCTCCGTTACAGGATTGTATTCAATTACTGCATGAAACATTAAAAATCCCTACTTAAAAAGATGGAGGGTTATTTTTCCACCCTGATAGCAACGACTCAGAAGTACTAAGGAGGTTCAAGCAAAATGCACTGAAAAATCTCAGTCTCCTTCTCACAGAACTTTTAAATGCTGTGTTTGCATAAGATATAAAACCTAAAGGGAGCCATTCTTAAGGCGACTGGTCAGAGTGCACAGAGCGAGGAAAAGCAAGCCTCCATTCAGTTATGGGCAATACACAGGGCTTGTAGACAGTAAGGTTTTCTATAATTCTGACAAATATGCATTCAAAAGTGGTGTCCTCCCAGAACAAATCAAGACAAATTGAATCCAAATTATAATATTTAAGGTCAGAAACAGGAGCTATGCTGAAAAGAAGACGAGGAAGGAACTCAAAAGAAGTGAATGGACGTATCAAGGTGAATCACAATCTCCTCACATAAGGTTATCAAACATGCTGTTTACCATCTCATCTCATGCTTTTGAGTAGTGAAGCAGCATCCAAACAGCTCCTTCTTGTATTTTTGCCTACAGGAAAGACCCAGTACATGTCTTTTGACATTTTTTGATCTTTCAATTTCTACTTAAATCAGCAAGGAATTGAGTTGGTCTATGAAGTACTGGTTATTCAGTTATTCAGTCAGGATAATTAATTAGTGTTTCTATTCTTACCTGACTATTTCTGTATGAAATCGTAGAAGCATTAAGGCTGGAAAAGCCCAGCATTTGACTGAACCACACCATGTCAACTAAACCATAGTATAGTGCCACATCCAGTCATTTCCTGAACACATCCAGGAATGGTGACTCCACCACCTCCTTGGTCAGCTTGTTACAATGCTTGACAACTCATTCAGTGAAAAAAGTTGCAGAGAGCAATAAAGTCTTCCCTGAGCCACCTTTTCTCCAGCATGAACACCTCCAGCTCCCTCAGACCCTTCCTCAGCTCTGTTGCCCTTCTTTGGGCTCCAGCACCTCAATGTATTTCTTGTGGGACTTGAGAAGTGGCCTCACCAGTGTCAAGCACAGAGGGGTCATCACTGCCCTGGTCCTGCTGACCACACTGTTTTTGATATAGAAAATGTCAGATATTATTTTAGTATACTGTATTAAGATAGTATATCATACCCTATAGTATATCATATGTATTTTTACCACAGTATACCATATTAAAAGAGTAAAGTTTAAGTGATGCATCTCCTAGCAGCAGCTAGAACTGAAAAATATGTTAATGAAGTGAGAATTATATGAAAATATGGAAAACAGGAAAAACCGTCTCTAGAAAGTTGCAATTAAAGCCATCAGTGAAGCATTTTTCCCTAGGTCACAAGCAGGAACTGTGTCAGGGATCTAGATGATAGCTGGCTGCTAGATGGTCAGGTTGTAAAGGGTGTGTATTGCAGGGCAATAAAACATTGCACCTTTAACTACTTTTCAGAGAAGCTGATGGATTAATTGGATAATAACTAATAAAAGCCATCTGGAGTTACACTATTCTTTATCACATTGAACAATATTCCAGTTTTTGTCATATATCTTACTACTAATGTCTTAATCATGCAAAGCATCCATCTTGCCTCATCTGATGACTGCCTTTATAGCCATGGAAACACAAATCACACTGGCACATTCATGTGCTGACCTGTTACCACAGACCCACAGCACGTTCAGCCATCAGGGACAGTGAGCAGTCAGGGGTTCAGGGTCTCCAGGGGCCCAGCAGAATGGGATGAGGGTGCTGGTGTGGGTGGTGTTCCGAGAACTGGTGATCCCAAGGTGCACTCTTACCAAGCCAGACCAGGCTCTGCATATGTAGCATTTCCCATTGGAGGCTGTCTCCACCCATGATCTCCTCTCCAAATTATCTGCCACATCTAGTCCTTCTTGTGATGACCTCTGGTCTAGGGATGCCATGGATCTCTCAATCAAATATTTCCTCTTTCACCCTTTTTTATCAAGTTGTCATTGGTTTTCACCAGACAGTGTGTTTCTGAAATAAACAAATCACCTCAAAAGCCAACAGCAGTTTTTGTTTTGTCCCTTGCCATCAAGGTCTGGTTTGTGTGGTTGTCTGGAACAAAGTGGAAGTGGAAAGAGAAGGCTGTGCATGCTCTCAACAGGAGCATGCATGGAAATGTAGGCAATGGCTTACTAGCTAAACATTTTTTTTCCTGTTTTGCTTACTGCCAGGGAACCTAGGAAGCCTTCTGCATTAATACCTTTCCTCACACAGTGTGGTTCTGAGCATCTCTCTTGATTTCAGTGGCACTAGAAGTCACCTCTTATAATAGAAATAATATTGCAGTAAGCAGTGTTTCAGAAGAGACTTAACTATAAAACTGCAGCCATCAATTGTTTTGTAATCTGTGATTTCAACCTTGTATCCAGAGGAGGATGCTAATATTGGTAATGTTTTGAACTACTTTCTCTATTTCTTCCAGAAATGGTTCAAATTGCTAGACATCTGATATAATGGAGAAGAGTCAATGTAGTTTTCAAAGAAGCCATGTCTCATAATTGCATTAGTTCTTCAAAAGAATCTGTATGAATACATGACTGAAACACAAAAAATTGTGTATCTGTAAATATTTTTTTTTTTTTTCAGAAAGATGAAATGAGAAAAATCTTGTGTTCCACAAAGCTGCTATAAGACAAGAAACAAAAGGACAGAAATGAGGTCATTTTACACAACAGAGGGGAGCTGGCAGTGGGGTTGCATGCAAATTTCTATTGAGCTGATGATTATTGGGTAAAGGGATGTGGCAAAACTACTGATGATTCAGAATCATTTGAGTCAGATGGAAACAACCAAAAGCTTGAAGAGGGATTTCATTATACTGAATGGCAAGGTGATTGAATGACAGCTGATATTTAATATTTGTTAGCATAAAGAAAAAACACTTTAAGAGATAAAGCTTATATTATCTATCTTCTTTATGCATATTGTATGCCCTGAATGAGACTTCACCACACAGAGCTGTTTACAGTGAATCTCATATATGTCTCCCTAAAGTTTAAAGAATGTTTGCTTTGTTTTTTGATTCAGATCGCATCAGCAAGAAATCTAAGTTCATCCTGAATTTTCTGAACATGAAGAAGCAGAATTTTTCTTGGGAAATTTTTAACCATAATTTCATAGAAATTAGGGCATTATTCAGAAGCACCATGTGATTTTACACTTGTGCTATCCTTATGCTCTTTTCTTAAGGAGAACAGGCCACTATCAGAGTTGGATGAACCTAGAAGAGCCCTTGGTTTGCCCAGAATAGCAATTCTTATTTTACTCTCTTATAATAATTTCATGCTAATTATGCATTAGAATATTCAAGATTATTTTTTTCCAGGAAATGGCAATCACTTCCAATAGTGAGATATTAATGGCACCACATCTAGCATAACATAAAAATGGCCCTCACAGGCACAGAAATAGTAATCCAAAAGCTGGAGGCTATGTTGAGACTCCATCTGTGACAGAGGAATGAACACACCCACCCAACACACTTTTGGGCTGTGAGGGAATTCAGTGTGTTGGGAGGGAGGAGTGAATGCAGAGCCTGGAGGACAGATACATTTATCTCTACAAAATGTCCAGCTACCAAGTGGCTGGGCCAAAAACTGGTGTGTGGTAATTTATCTCCTTCAACTGGCCCAGCCCCAAGGCCATGTGCACAGCACCTCGTTTCTGGCAATCTCCCCAGTCTTTGATATCCAACCCAAATATGTATGAAACCCATTGTCTCCTTCAGAGAAATGGAAGACGGAGACCTACTGTATAAACTTTGACTAAATATGCCAAATGCTTGCTTAAAATCAGTCAGTGGAGAGAAAGAGAGAGAGGGAGGAAGGGAGGAAGGGAGGAAGGGAGGAAGGGAGGAAGGGAGGAAGGAAGGAAGGAAG